>BQNB010003822.1:51607-54107 GCA_026074375.1 Tanacetum coccineum
GGGGGGGGGGTTTTTTGTTTTATTTTTATTTTTAGTTATATTATTTTTTTTTTTTTTAGTATTATATATTAATATTTTTAATAAAAAAATAAACAAAAAAAAAAAAAAAAAAAAAAAAAAATAAAAAAAAAAATCAAAAAAAAAAAAAAACACATAAAAAAAACTGAAAAAATAAAAAAAAAAAAAAACCAAAAAAAAAAGTAAAAAACAAAAAAATAAACAAAAAAAAAAAAAAAAAAAAAATAAAAAAAAACAAAACAACAAGTAAAAAAAAAATATAAAAAAAAAAAAAAGAAAAAAAAAAAAAAAACAAAAGAAAAAAAAACAAAAAAACAAAAAAATAACCAAATCAAAAAAAAAAAACAATAAAACAGAACCCCTAACAGAAAAAAAAAACAACCCTAAAACCCTCACAACATAAAACCCACCACCCCAAACACCTAACAACACACACACCCAACAAAACAACACAACCAAAAAACCAAAAACACTACCAAACACAAAAAAAAATACAAAAATACAAGTAAAAAAAATAAAATAAAAACAATAAAAAACAAAAAAACAATAAAATAAAAAAGTAAAAACAAAAAACCCAACAAAAACAACAAAAAACCAAAAACAAAAAAAATAAAAAAAATAAAAAAATGTAACAAAACAAAAAAAAAAAAAAAAAATAAAAAAAAACAATAAAAAACACCACAAAAAAAAAGAAACAAAAAAAAAAAAAAACAAGAAAACAAAAAAAATAAAAAAAAAAAACACACATAAAAAAAAAAGAAAAAAAAAAACAAAAAAAAAAAAACAAATAAAAAAAATAAACAAAAAAAAAAGAACAGAAAAAAAAAAAAAAAAAAAAATGAAACAAAAAAAAAAAAAAAAAAAAATAAAAAAAACAAAATAAATAAAGAAAACAACAAACAAAAAAAAAAAAGTAACAACCACCAGGCCACACCACCTACCCACAAAACAAAACAATAAAAACAACAATAACAACAACAACACCATAACAGCACCCAATAACCAAACAAAAATACAAACCACCCAACTGACCCCACACACACACACAACACAAAAAACAAAACAAAACAATAGGAAAAAAAAAAAAAACACCCCACAACAAAAAAAAAAAATAGCAAAAACAGAAAACCAAAACCAACGCACACCCACACCAACACCCAAAAACCACAAACGAAAAAAAAAACAAACAAAAAAAAAAAAAAAAAGAAATGTAATAAAAACAAAACACCCAACTAAAAAACAAAACACCAAGAAAAAAAAACACTCCAACGACAACAAGTAAACCAACAATAATAAAACACAAATATAAAGAAAAATAAAAAAAAAAAAAAAACACAAACTAAAACCAAAAAAAATACCCAAATAATAAAAACAAAGAAAAAAAAAAACAAAAAAAACAAAAAAATAAACAAAATAAACCAAAACAAGAAACAACAAAAATAACCAAAAACAAAAAAAAAAAAAAAATAAGAAAAAAAACCAAAAAAAAACAATAAAACAATATAAACCAACAAAAAAAACAAAAAAAAACAAAAAAACACAAAAGAAATCAAAAGAATACAAACAAAGCACAAAAAAAAAAATAGAATACACAAAAAAAAAAAAACAAAAAAAAAGAGTAATAAAAAAAAAAAACAAAAAACAATAAAAAAAACAAAAAAAGCAAAAAAAAAAAAAACAAAACCACTAAAACAAACAACAAAAAAAAAATAGGAAAAAAAAAACAACACAAAAAAAATTAACTAAACAAAAAAACAAAAAATATATAAACCATCAAAAACAAAAAAACAATAAAACTAAAAAAAACAAAAAAACTAAAAAAAAACAAACAAAAAAATAGAAACAACAAAAAAAAACAACCAACAAAAAAAACTCAAAACAAACAAAAAAAGAATAAAAGAACAAAAAATAAAAAAAAAAAAAAAAACAAAAAAAAACAGAAAAAAAACAAAAAACAAGTAAAAATAACATAATAACATAAAACAAAAAAAAAAAACAAACAAACAACAAAAGAATAATACATACAAAAAAAAAAAACAGAAACACAAACAAAACAAAAAAAAAAAAAACAAACAAAAAAAAAAATAAATCGGAAAAAAGCAGAAAAAAAAACAAAAACAAAAATAAAAAATAAACAAAAAAAAAAAAAAAACTAAACAAAAAAAATAAAAAACAAAAAAAAAAACAAGAAACCACAAAACAAAAAAATAAAAAAAAAAAAAAAAAAAAAAAAAAAACAAACAAAAAAAAAAAAAAAAAAAAAAAAAAAAAAAAACAAAAAAAAAAAACAAAAAAAAATAAAAAAAAAAAAAAAAAAAAACAAAATAACAAAAAAAAAAAAACCAACACAAAAATAGAAAAAAATACAAAAAAAAAACATAAAAAAAATACAACAAAATAAAAACAAAAGAAACAAAAAAAAACAAAAAAACAAATAAAACAAAAAAAAAAAAAAAACAAAAAAACAAAAAAAATAAACCCT
>BQNB010003822.1:71607-112089 GCA_026074375.1 Tanacetum coccineum
TCTCTTGACTGGAGGACCGGTCGAGGGAGCGCGAATGAATAAATAGATCTATTGGGACTAATTATCCCTATCCGGGTGAGTAGCGCTCACTACCCACGGGGCGCCCGATAAACGGATATATGTCATGTCGTACTGGTTAGGTTGTCTTTGGTCGGACACCTGGAAGGGCAAACAAATACTTATAGCAATGTACATGCTATCTTGCGTAATTAGCTTCAGTGTCATGAGCTTAGTGCAACGTAAATACTTTTTATGTGAAGTTGTATCTGTTATAACTGTCGCATACGTTTTGATATCTTGTGGTCCACTATAACAACGTTTGAACTAAACCTATGAATTCACTCAACTTTATGTTGACGTTTTAAGCATGTTTTTCTCAGGTGCTTAGCATGGATGTTGTTGCTTGACTTATGTGAAGTCTATTTGCCTGTACCGGTTTACCAGAGATTTATCTATGTCTTTAAATACCGTTGTTGAACTTATTTAAGCTTCCGCATTTTAACTTTGAATCTTTTAAATTTAATCGATGTAAAACTTATTATTATTATTTTAAAACTTTGCAACGGTGTTTATTTTTCAAAACGTACCCTTAGAGGTCGTTCTTTATGCTTTGTACTTGAGATGCTCAATAAAGTCACGCCTCCGGACACGTATTCCGTCCAGGCCCCGTCTGGGGGTGTGACAGATTGGTATCAAGAGCCAAGGTTATAGAGAACCAGGTAGTATAAACTAGGTCTGGACTATAACCAGTATGTGATCCTACGTGATTATGTGCCTTACGTGACCTTACATAGTACGTATACATAACTAAGTACTACGTAAATAATATATACGTATTAAATACTAAGTATATCTAATATTTCTAAGTATTTCTTATTTCATCCTATCATGACGTGCTCGATGACTCATTCATTCATTCATTTTGCATTCATCCAGTTACCCATTCACCCATTCATATTTTTGCATCATGCATGGTTGATATAAAGATGATTTATATGAACTTTGCTTGTGCAGGTTATGGCTATTTCAGTTATCTCGATTTCTTCGGATTCATCAGAGGATAGCGTGGGGACACCTGCTGGACGAGTGATCTTGTTCGGTACTATCCCTACTACTATTCCTGACACCACACCAGTGATTACTCCACCCATAACATGCAGCAGAGAATCATCTCAAAGGGATACATATGGTGTATGTTAATTAACCACATAACATAAAATACTAACCTCTTGTTATTACAATGAGTGATCAAACAGAGCTTAAGAACACCTTCTTGTTCTTAATAAAACACCAAGAAACACATATAAGTCACTAAAGGAAGTGACCTCTATGATGTATCTACACAACACGTCATCGTGTGCTACCCGAATGCTAGTTCTTAAATCTCACGATCAAATACGAAACACATGGTTTCCTAGCTTGTAGAAATTGACTCAATAAAACCTTTAGGGTTAAGATCTGATCGATTTTGGTATAGGAAGGGGTGGATTTCGTTTTTAAGTTGTCAAGTGTGTTAGAGAACCTAATAATGAATAACCCAATCCACTATATAGGCTTAAAAAACTTGGTGACCAAGTAAACTTTTCCACCTCCTTTATTTTCCCTATATTGGTCGGCCACTCTTTGAACATTGTGGGCTTCCCATATTGTTCGGGTTAAGTCCATTTAATTATGTCTAGCACTAATTAAATAAACGCCTATAGTTAATTAAAGCGTCTAACGGATTAATTAACGATCGTTAAGCGATTCGTGAAATATAAACTAATATAATTACTATAAATATATTAATTAAATAATAAAAAGGTAGTACCTCGGTGTATACGTGTGTAACCCTAGAGGCTTACGTATCTCCGGCCGTATAATTATTTACTATGTTACGTGCACTAATCCGCATACAGAACGCCCACTTGCGAATGTCATAATCATAAATAACTTATACAAGCAAAGGTTAGCGTCTAGCAACACGTCAATGCTCCCAAAAATACCCAAGTGCGGTTTCGTAAAATGTCTCAGTTTAAATGGTTTATTATTAATCATCCTTTTCATACCATGTTAAAAATGGATTGGATCAAAGTCATACCATTATTTAACGCATATGTTTCTCGCTTCAGATATTGAAAAAGATTACCAAACATAATAAGATTCATCTTGACTACACTTTCGGCACGACCATGTACACATTTTATTAATTCAACGAGGGGCCCAGTAGTAGTATCTTAACGCTTAGAAGGCTGTCAGGAACAAACCATTTTAATATGCACGATGTCATATACTATGTTGCTTCAAAAATACATTCTGAAAATAGCTTTATAACTACTTATAAGATTAGCGGGTTGACCAGAATCAAGAAATGTTCATCCTACACATGCACAAGGATCCTTCTTGCATTTCAAGTTTTGAGGACGGAAATTAAAAATACAACCATTTACGATGATTTCGCACTTAGATTGATGTCCAATTCATAAGTGAATACTCGTATTAGTTGGATGATCCAATAATCTAACAAGTGGGAATAACATTGGAGTTTGGCGGACACATCCCTTTAGTATTCATTTCATGATGAATAATTACCAATCGCACAACATTTGTTTTATTCAACAATACTCTCGTATCGTGACCGACATTGGTTAATTTTAAGAATAAATAACTTTATTCATGGATTTTTAAACATACAAATATAGAACATCATTAGTTATTTGATAAACGAATCATACCGAATATATCAATTTATTCATTATAAAAATTACTTACTTGTTTCCATTATCTAAAATACTAAATCAAGCATTGATGATCTAGTTGAAGACTATGCCTTCTTTAGCACGGCGATCAACTGTTGATAAAACTAAAATACCATGAACAAGTCAACTTAGTTATCTTCTGTGGTACTTTATAGAATACTTATTTTTAAATTTTCATAAATAAGTGAGAAGTCTTGAATAATATTATAATTGTCATTTTGTACGTGTGCACTCAAGTACAAGTATCACTTTTATATGTGTATTGATACCACTACATTCCATAAAGGTGTTTATGGCATCAACAAAACACCTGTTGGTATGAACAGTCATCTTGACAGGTTTCTCAAACTGTGTAACATTGTCTTATTCTTTATTGATATAATGCAACTTGCTCTAATAAGTTTTAGAGCCGAGCATGTGTAGTCAACAGAGTTATCAATTAATAAGAGATGTGTAATGACTAGGATTGAGGATCATCTCAATCAAAACAAGCACTAGTGTATACAAAAAACAATATGCTAAAATCCATAGACTATAAACACTTCTTTGGTAATGTTTGGATCCCACTTGAACTCAAGGTCCCCTCTTGACTATGATATCGCAACCACAATTGTTGTTGCATAAGTCCTTAGTTTCTTCATTTACTAGGGATGACTCTAAGCCCATATATTGAATCATAATCCAAAGAACTTCCAATTAGAAGTGTCTCTTTTGTAGTTTATCTAATGACTTTCTCTTAGATAAGCCAATGTTGTCAAATCTTATTGCACTCATGTAATGATACCAAATATTCCTATACACATATGATCGATACATAATAAATCCTTTAGTTAAACTTACAAATTCCCCATTTATGTGTTCAATCTCATCAGGTGAAATAGTCAATTCGTGGTCACACAATGTTATTTCATATTATTAAGACTTAATAAATTTTTCACCGCGCATATGTTTATCCTTTTAAACATATATATTCCAAGGTTGTATCTTTTATTCTAAATCTGTCATAAGAAACTTTATTCCAAGCTAAGGGATAGAATCTAGCTTAGATGAAATATTGTTTTTAATATGTTAACAACATATTTGATTTTAGAAAAACAAACTAAGTGCTCCCACTAGCTTTTGGGTGTACTCACGAGCTATCTTAGTTATAATTAAAAATCAAATGAAAACATGTCATTGATTTAATAATCAACCATAAGATTCAGCTGCTAGATATGTGCTTCGATCCATACTTGGATTCTTGCGCATTAATGATATACTTTGTAATTTTATATTGGATTCATAACCCACTTTTGATTACGACACGTACCTCGCAACGGTAATCATTACAATAAAGAGTTTGATATCCAATTTCCATATTTCATATTTATGAAAACCAAGTATGGAAATTAATCATCTTTATTCATTTAATGCTCGTAAATAATAGAAGTTTTAATCATAGTCAATTGATTGAGTATGAGTAAAAACTCTTGTCATCAGATGTGCACTAAATGTGTATAATTTTTGTCCTTATGAATCTCCTTTTTAAAAAACTCATTCTAACCTCACAGTTTAACCGATTGGTGAAAGATCAATCAAGTTTCAAAAAATGATTATATTTTATGGACAACATCTTTAACATTCATAGTTTAAGTCATTCATCAGATTAAAAATCTGACAATGCATCTCTATAGTTATCAGGTTAATCATGATCCTCTAACTCATATTTCTCAACATTGATATAAAATACATCACTCAGGTGCTCAAGGTATCCTTGCGGATTTATGTTCAACATTTACATGTTTTATCCTTAGAATGACATTCACAAGTGTCTTTGAGAGGTTATATACTTTGTTCTTGTCTCTTTAAAATCTGCAAATGCTCGTACTTGCTTCTAGTAAGAAGACTAAAAAAGACTATTATCTAAATACTTAGCATTTTAAGCAACAATAAATTGTTCTCATTTGGGACATACCAAAATCTTGGACAATTCTCGATTTCATTTGTTAATAATACGGCACTTTCAAAGTTATATTAACAATTCAGAACTTCAATCAAGACTTAATGGGATTCAACTCATCTAATTACTAGAATATTGTCTTAATTACCTTCTAGGTTGGAGTCATATTGAGTATATACATGACATACTTAATTTTCTAACATTGATAGCTTTAGGAGGTAAAACACTTAAAGTCATCGATAACTAAACATTATTAATAGAGTTTGATTTTTCTTGTAGGACATACCATGAAATTGTGATATTCCATAAGAATCGATACAATTCATTAGATGAACTTATACTTTTTGGCTCACGTATTTACCAACTAAGTCAAAAAGTTGTTCGCCAATAGTATTTTTATCCAATTGCATTTTGCTTTATATTATAGTCTTTGATCAAGTAATAACTTTTCATGTAAATGTCTTAACATAAGACATAACAAGGTTAACATCTTACTTTTACGTTATAAGTCTTTTTAACAAATTAAGGACTTGATGTGTATCTCTTATGCAATATTACACAAGAGACATAAACCAATATTAAAACTAAAGTTAGTATGAGTGCCGTCTCTAGGCATCTTAATAATATTTTTCAAAGTTACTTACATACTTCTTGTTTATGTTTTTGACAAATGTGTGTGGATAAATTTAAAATCAATGTTGCTTTACTATTATCATTTGATATTGTATTGTTTTATATTAGGCAACTTACATTTATGTGTAGGAGTCCATAGTGAATATTAGTTTTTTACTTTGTCAGTCAAGAACAACACAATACATATTTTTTGTGTTGTTAACATGCACATAAAAATATAGAGTTCTCACTTACTTCATGCAGGGTCGCGACAACTGTTGGAAATGTGCTACGTTACGTAAGTAATTATGTTATACGGACTAAGAAATATGTGGATCCTAATCGGGGGCATACAGTATACACAGAATGATTACGTTTATCATTTATGTAATTATTATATACAAGTTTGTTATATTTTTAATTAATTATATAGTAGATTGTGTTCACGAAATGATTTAGCGGTCATTGGTTACACGTTACGAACGTTTAAAACGAGCTAATATATATGTTAATACATTGTATGGACTTAGGATGTCTGTGAAAAGAACCTCAAACCAGTGGGTCTATGGCCCCTTTGGGCCTGGTAGTTTAGAAGCATCTGGGGGGGGGGGCGGGTGTGTCAATTTTGGAAAGTTGAGGAGTAGGTGATGGCTTTCTTTTGTTAAATCTTGGAGGATAAGTTTAGGTGTTATATAAACACCCCCTAACCCCTTATTTTAACCGATCCATAACTCACACCAAAGCCCTAATTCGGTTTTGTCTCTCTCCTCTACACCCTATGATCGGCAATAAACCCTAAACCCTTTTAGGGTTTCGGCAAAATCAAGAAAACTTAACTTTAGCTTCGGTTCTTCTTTTCTCTCTTATTCAACCATTCGAACGCAATCCCACTTAAGGTTTCAACTTGGTGTTCTGGAGAATATTTTGAATCAGTTTGGCTTTCATAAAAGGTTGGTTCAAAGTGGGATTTCATGACTTTGTGTGTTGCTACTCATATGATGAACTGCATTTACTGTCAACATTAATGGAGAAAGGCATAGGTACTTTAGGGTGGCATGGGATTAAGACAAGGGGATCCTTTATCTCCCTACCTATACACCTTAGTCATGAAAGTTTTCAACTTATCAGTGCCAAGAAGTGAAGGAAATGATAAGGATTTTCAAGTACCATTTGAGGTGTAAAGACCTGTATTTAACACATATGTGCTTTGTAGATGATTTGCTAATCATTTTCCATGGAGATGTAAAATCTGTCAAGGTTGTCAAAAAAGCTTTAACGGAATTCAAAAACTGCTTGTCTTTATTAACTAATCTAAACAATAAGCATTGTGTATTTTTGGAAATATTAAATTTAAATGTGATTAGACAATATATTTTTAATGAATTGTCTCTCTTTTTAAAGTGTATGGACAGTATCAGTGGAGGTTTATAGGAATTCCTCAGTTAACAAATAGGTTGGGCGTTAATTATTGCAAGAACATTGTAGATAGAATTAAAACATGGGTAAATGTTTGAAAGAACAAGTCTCTTCATTATTGCCTTGATGGAAGTACTTTTCCAAATACCGATTTGTTGCAAGTATTAGGTTTCAATGCTATTTTTGGGCTGTTGAGGTTTTTTTAGTTAAAAGACTCAAAAGAAAACTGTAATAAAGGACATTGATAAAGTCTTGAAGTATTCTATATGGTTTTAGGGTGATCTGAAGAAAGGGAGTGCAAAGATTGCTTGGAAAGAGGTGTGTAAACCTAAAAGCCATGGAGGATTGAGGATAAAACTTCTTGGCCCTTGGAATGAGACTCTACTAGTTAAGCACATTTGGAACATTTGCTAATAGGAAAGAGACCTTGTGGGTCAAATGAGGTACATGCTCTGTTTAAACTAAAAGGTAGAAGCTTTTTGGATATTGATCATGATTAGTAATGATGAGTTCCTGGGCTGAAAAAGTCCTTTTATTCTCGACAAAAATGTTTTAGGACTCATATTCTGAGCTATGCGGTTTGGCAATTTATTTAATGGGCGCAGAATACTTCTATGTGGTATGACACTTGGGATGTTGGTGGACATTTGCAGTAGATAATTACAGAGAAGGTGATGTATGTATCATGAAAGGCTTTAAAAGACAATCCTATTGTGGCTCGGAGATGAATTGATATAAATTGTGAAGTTGGGGAACTGATGGTTGGTGATTTGTGACAGAAATCCTATGCTTAATAACAAAATGTGTTCTTTTACTAAAAGCTAATAAGGATGAAAATGTTTCCAGAGGTTGTCAATGGTAATAGGGGAGGTATCTAAATTCCTAGTGTGAATAATGTAATGGAAGGATTAGAGGTGTAATAGCAGTGATAGTGCCGTATGAGGATAAGGAATTGTTGTTTTGGTTTTCTTTAAATAAGAGATTCGCTGAAGGTAATGCTTTCATTTTATGACTGAGCCTTAAAGAAAGGCGTCATAAGTTCAAGATATGAGTGGATATGGAATTGGTATGTAGAATGATATAAAAAGTGCCCTTCTGCAATAATACCCAATGACTTCTCTTGCTGTTACCTTTTTTAATTGTGTTTACTTAAAGAATCGTGTGGCGGTGATATGAAAAAGTAAATTGAGTGTAATACTGGCCATAAACTAAATGATTCTTGGGAGAAGTATTGTTAGAGATATGGCCGCTATCTAGTCCAACAAACCTTAATAGGCATAAGATTGTGCTTTATAATAGCTGAATAATTAGTTATTCTTGCATTACTTAACGATTTTAGTTTATTAATATATGGTATGTGAAAGAAATAAAAAGTTTTAGAGACTCAAGAGAATAGAAGAGATGAACAATTAATTGATCAACCACAACACTGTAAACATAAGGAGTGCAACTTATATGTTTTTGAGTTAGAAACTCTCACTAATAATAGAAATGTGAAAGACTTAATATTTAGAGATTATTGAAGTATGAATAATGTTGTTTTGTATTTTAATACAATCATATAGGTTGGATGTGAATTTGATGTGATAAAGTATTAAGGATGTTCTAAAGAGAGCTCTTTCGTAGTATTTTGAATGTGCGAAGGGCCTTGTACCTTGATCTTGAAAACCTTTCTACACCAACCCATTCTTTAGAATAGTAGATGTTTGGATAAGTCTATGCTCTTGGTAGTGGTATAACTGTGTAGTTAAAGGCTAACCTTAAGGTCATAAGGAAGGTTTCCTGCTTAGTTTGGTGGAGTGCCAACCCTGTTTTTTCATTTTCCGTCTTGTGTGAGGAAATGAAGCTGCAATGAGAATTGTAATCAGGTGGGATGTATCCTTGAGTAAATCTATTCATTTGAGTGATGCCAGTTTTCTCTAGAAATATGGTTCTATGTCTTAGATCCTCAATGGAACATGTTTTTTACTCTCTTGATGATGCCCTTTGTAAGAGCCTCTGTTTACATTAGTATGGGCTAATGGTGTTTTCAGGTAGTGTGTTTGCATGAGGAAAATGTATTCAGAAAGTGAGGTTTCTCCATGGTTGCCTAGGTCTTGTTTTTCATCAAATTAGTTCTAGCCTTAAAGAATGGTGATTAGTTGAAGTCTTCTTTATGAATAAAGCTAGTAGTATGAATTCAATTATGTTTTGAGACTAAATGGGTATGTCCATTCTAGTCTAATGAATCTTTGTAAGCGGTTTATATGTTTTGATTCATAATACAATTCACCATTTCAAGGAAAAAAATATATTTCAATACAATTTTCACTACAATATTTGCCACTATCCCCGGGGACAAATCTGGGGTTTCCCGGGCGACTTGTCTCTGGGGATAGCTTTCCCGGGCGACATGTCGCCCGGGATAAGTGGAACGAAAAAACTCGAATGAGATACCTTCCCGGGCGACATTCCCAGGCGACATCGCCGGGCCCACATAGTTTCAGTCAAACAATTAAGTGCCACGGTGGATGGTGTTCCCGGGCGACATGTCGCCCGGGATACGAAAATTAATTAATTAATTAGGCATAATCCAGGGCGACATGTCGGCCGGGAAAATGTTAAAATAAGTTTATTAAATAAGTTATTAATAAGAATCCTGGGCGACATGTCGCCCGGGAAAATATTAAAAATAAGTTTATTAAATAAATTATTAATAAGAATCCCGGGCGACATGTCGCCCGGGAAAGATTTTAAATATATATTTTTTAATATTTCCCGGGCGATATGTCGCCCGGGAAAGGTTTCAAATATATATTTTTTAATATTTCTCGGGCGACATGTCGCCCGGGATAATCTTTAAACAAATATTTATTTAAGGTTATCCCGGGCGACATGTCGCCCGGGAAAAGTCTGCAAATTTTTTGTGGTGCAGCGTGACACAGCATGCAATTCAGATTTTGTGTTGGAGAAAAAAATCTAAACCAAAACGTCAAACCTTTATAAACCAATTATAGAATCTACCAAATACATTTCAATTGTACCAAAACACAATAAGATCAACACATTTGATATAAGATAAAGCTACATTTCGTTCAAAATCCGAATAAACACATTTTAATTCTACAATAACGGGGTGACGATAGGTCACAAAACTTCCGCAGATATTCGCAAGTTACAAGTCAATATCACTAAGATAACATGTTCTAATAAAGTTACGGCGGATGGGGGAAACTAAAAGAGTTTCACTATAATAAGGAGCGGCATGTTCCAATATTAGTATACGTTTCGGTGCTCGCGCAGAGATACTCTTTAAAATCAGCATGTGGATTACTTTACCCACATTAGAAATTCGCTCTCATCTACTGATTACTATTGACATAAGGGTCGTCAATATATACTTCAAGACACAAAATAGCATATACTTACCCAACATCTCCTAACTATCGTCCTCATCCTCCCCATCTTCGTCGTCGTCCTCATCATCTCTCGGCTCATCATCCTCACACCCGCCACTCCCGCTGCCACCACCGTACTCAGGCTGTGACTCAAGCTGCGTAAGCATCTGGGAAAACTTGTCGTCACTCCAGAATAACTTCATGAACATGTTCATCTTTTTCGTTAGCAGCTTCTCTCTCTTTTTGAGCATAGCGACATCGGAGGAGTACGTGCATGGAGGCGAGGGAGGAATGACTGTGCCATGTCCCGGCAAAACCATACCAACACCGGGAATGTGCCCCCGCTACTTTCCCCCGCGAACAATGGCCATGATCTCATCCTCATATAGGGCACACCCGAGGGGGTGTTGGAGCTTAGACTCTGTAGCCTCAACATCTCATCCTATGTAGTCACAAAAAAAACAAGATTGTTAATATATTTGTCGGGTTGCTACATTATTTCTCGACGAATCATTAAAGTGCGTGTTTTGAAACAAAACTTACATATAGAGCTTTGTCCGCAGGGTTCAAGAATACGCCGCCAACAGTATGTGTCAAGAAGAAGGTGTGGATCAGCGACGGGTTCTCTCGAGTAGCTGAGCTCTCCATCTGCACATACACACGTATATAAGATGAAACAAATTAAAAATGACAAATCACAACACACCAAAGCATTAATTATATATATGTAAAATAATTATAATGTTTATTACATGCATATCTCGGAGGGCGGCAATAAACCGGGATCCTTGTCGGCATACGACCTTGCTTTTTGCCCGGTTTTGTTTATTTTGGGCATCCCGGGCATGGTTCTTAGGATCATTCCAGAACACAATTTGCGCATCCTAATTGACCTCGGAAATGTGCGAAGGACGTGATAGTCTGATGCGCTCCAAGTCGTAAGTCTCGTCCGAGTCAGGAATCCAATGCCGGTCCTTAAGAGCAGCCTTCTTGCCATTGTAGATCTTTTGTAGATGCTGCTGGATGGCCGCATAGATAAGTGGCCAGCGATCGGATTCCATGTGGGGACGCATGTCAAACTGGGTCTGCAATCATATACAACAAAGACAGAGTTAGAGATATAATTTATATATTTATCTAAATTTGTTTATTTATTTATATGATATAAATAAATAAACGAATTTAGATAAATATACACAATTAAATAAATGAACACGATAATGAAATAAACATAAAAGGATAATGAAATAACTTACCCCAATCCGAGCCATGATCCCCGCCTTCTGCTCCGCCGGCACTTGGCGCCAGGAAGGGTAGTGCAACGGCAACTCCCGAACGAGCTCCCCAAGGTAGTTGGCCCAATGAGCCGCATGCTCACCCAGAGGCATCAGGGTATCTCTGTCGCCAAACTCAAATCGGATCGTGACGGGGCCACTTTTATCCGTGATGGCCTTTAACCCGAGGTTCCGGGTCTCCTGGCGGGTATGCTGCCTGCCCGCTCTCCTAGTAGTGCTTTAAACGATGACCATTCACTTTGAAGTTTGGCCCGGAGTTTTGAGATAACTCGACGGTGCCGTATGGGAAAACATGTGTGATAGTGAATGGTCCTGACCAGCGGGTTTTAAGCTTTCCTGAGAAAATCTTTAATCTAGAGTTAAAGAGGAGGACTCGATCTCCGACGTTAAAAACGCGGTTCTTGATTTTAGAGTCGTGAATCCTCTTTGTCTTTTCTTTATAGATCAAAGAGTTCTCATAAGCTTCATCACGGAGCTCATTAAGTTCATTCAGTTGAACTTTCCTATGGTCACCAGCGGTTTTCAGATCAAAGTTTGTATGTTTTAAGGCCCAGTAGGCCTTGTGTTCTAACTCAACTGGCAGATGGCAGGCTTTTCCGTAAACCAGCTTATATGGAGTACACCCAATGGGTGTTTTGTAAGCGGTGCGGAAAGCCCATAAAGCATCATCGAGCTTATCTGACCAAAAGGTACGGTTTTCGCTTTGCCCACAGTCCCTTACAAGAATTCGTTTTCAAACCACGGTGATACCTCAACTTGTCCAACTGTTTTTTGGATGATACGCGTTGGGAGAGGACTATGAGTGACTCCGTATTTATAAGCATGACCTGTTATGCAAATTGGTCTTGCAAAAATAGGTTATTTCCGCTATCAATTATGATTGCACGAGGGGCACCGAAACTGGCGAATAGAGATTTAAGAAATTTACGCAAACAATACAACACTCGGGCGTCATTGGTGGAGCGCTTTTGCTTCAACCCATTTTTGATAAATAATCAAACACTGCCACGAGGATGTTATTTGTTGCCTTTGGATATGGAATGGCCCCCATAAAGTCAATGCCCCAGACGTCAAAGATTTCACAAACTTGGATGGAATTTTGTGGCATCTCATCCCGTTGTGAAATTTTTCCTTGACGCTGGCATGAGTTGCAGTTTTTAACCCCCCCCCCCCCCCCCCCCCCCCCCACCCCCCCCCCCCCCCCCCCCCCACCACCCCCCCCCCCCCACAAACCCCCCCCCAACCCCACCTCCCCCCCCCCCCCACCCCCCCACCCCCCCCCCCCCCCCCCCCCCCACCCCCCCCCCCCCCCCCCCCCCCCCCCCCCCCCCCCCCCACGACAACAAGATCCTGGGCAACTTGTAGATTGATGGCCCAAAAGAATCCGGATCGAAGACTTTTCTTCTGTGTAGTTAGCACCCGTGATGTTCCACCGGTGGGAACCATATCGTGGCAAAGCCATGAGGATTCATGGGCTTCATTGCCAAAACAAACAACGTCGAAATATCCTTGATCCCGCACAGATTTTAAACAGAAAGGGATCTTCCCAGAAATAATGCTTCACGTCTTTGAAGAATTTTCTTTTCTGCTGGGTTGACATCCCTTTGATCACGAAATTTCCCGCATGGTAGTTTGCGATGTCAGCAAACCATGGGGTACTAGCATCAAGAGAAGCAATCGAACTAAGAGTTTCAAGAGGAAACTTTTCATTTATCTCCTTTGGATCGAGCTCATTCTCGTGAGGGTTCTCTAATCGTGATAGATGATCAGCCGCTAGGTTCTCAGCTCCTTTTGTGTCAACTACATCAAAGTCGAACTCTTGAAGGAGCAGAACCCATCGGAGCAATCTCGCCTTAGAATCTTTCTTAGCAAAGAGATACTTGAGGGCGGAATGATCCGTATACACAGTGCATTTGTTCATAACGAGGTAAGATCGGAATTTTTCGAATGCGTACACCACGGCTAACATTTCTTTCTCTGTTGTGGTGTAACGTGATTCCGCCTCATTCATCGTTTTACTTGCATAATGTATAGGCCTGAAATGTTTCTCATGACGTTGCCCCAAGACTGCACCTAAGGCGAAATCGCTTGCATCGCACATAAGTTCAAATGGTTCATTCCAGTCTGGGGCAATCAGGATTGGAGCCTCGGTTAGATTCTTTTTAAGAGTGTTAAATGCTTCAATACACTCTTTGGAGAAATAAAACGGAGTCTCTTTTTCGAGCAAATGGGTCCATAGGGAACAGGGCCAATTTGAGAAATTCTGAATTAATCAACTATAAAAAACCGCGGCATGCCCCAAAGAAACACGGACAGACCTTTTAACAGTAGTCAGGTGAGGTGAGCTTTGCGATAATGGTCAATTTTTAGCTCGATCGACCTCAATTCCCGATTTGAGATTTTATTGTCCGAAGAACAATCCCTTCCTTAACCATGAAATGGCTTTTCTTCCCCCAATTTAGAGCTAAATTAGTGTCCTTCACTATACACCGCTAAGCCTCTTTTCCAAATGGGTAGGCATGTAGAGAAAGAACTTCCACAAACCGAAAAGTCATCCATAAATACTTCCACGTTTTTTCGTCAGTCGTGGAAATATTGCCACATACATCTCTGGAACGATGGCCCTGGTGCATTGCAGAGGCAAAGGGCATGCGGCCGGTAATGCAAAAGTTCGTATGGGCAAGTAAATGTGTCTTTGTTCCTGATCATTTGGTCGAAGGGTATTGAAAATAACCTGAAAACCATCGAGAAAACAATAGTATTCGTTTCCCGCAAGCCACTCGAGCATTTTGGTCATGAATGGTAAAGAAGAAATGGTCTTTTCGTGTGCTTCATTCAACTTTCGGTAGTCCAATGCATACCCTGCCATCCCGTAACCAATCGAGTTGGGATCAACTCATTTTGCTCATTTAAACTACGGTAAAACCGACTTTCTTTGGTCACATGTACCGGCTAACTCACAGGGACTATCCAATGGGGTTAGATAATCCATCGTTAAGAAGTTTTTTCTGAACCTCATTTTTTATGACATCGTGATTTTTTTTGGGTTTACCCTCTCTGATGATTGACCAGCTGGTGTGTGTCCTTCTCATTAGAATTGTGTGAGTACAAATTCCGGGTTAATACCCTTGATCGGAGATTCCCAAGCGAGAGCTCGCTTGTGGGACTGCAACACTTTATGAGAGCGCTTTCTCCAAGACACTCAAATCACACTTATGACTGTAACTTTTGTTGTCACCCTCCAAAAATGCATATTCGAGGTGGGGAGGTAAGTCCTTGAGCTCGACCTCGAAAGGTTCATCAATTGATGTTTCATTTGTTTTGGCTTCACAAGTCTTAAGTTCTTTTCTAACCTCAGGAAAATAATTTGTATGGTTAGGAAGTGGTGATAAGGGCTCACTATTTAGGATAGCTTCAAGAAGAAGAATGTCCTCCTCGGGATCACATTCGGCATCATCAATTCCTGACTTATACGAAGTATCAGAAAGTTCAGCTTCGATTTCTTCAAGAATGAAATCACTACCCTCGAATGGAGTGAGGGTGGAGATTGGTATCAACAATTGGTTCAAAGTAAGGATGTGAATTTCCCATTTGCTGACACTTCCGAGAAACCTAAAATTTCTTGGGAATATTCCTCACAAGCTATATCAATAAAGTCGACCTTGTTAACTGATTCCATGGCATTGTAGGAGAAATTTTTCGTATCTCCCACTTTGAAAGTCACAGATTGGTCATCATGTCTTAAGGTCATCTCTTCTCCGTGAACATCGATCAAAGCTCTTGCCGTTCTTAAAAATATGGTCTCCTTAAAACAGAGTCACCGGGACGTCTAGGTCGGCATCATAAGTTTACTACCCACAAATAGCTGGAAATTAAAGGTTCCAACCTTCACAAAAACATTTTACCTATGCCGGTGGGGGAGTGAAGTTTGATGACGCAATGCGGCTAACACGAGTATACATCTAGTTTTGGTTAGTCCTTGGAGATTAAGCTTTTCAAAAATGGAGAGTGTCATAAATTTATGCTTTCACCTGAGATCGGTACCAGTAGGCCCAGCATTCATTCTAACTCTGGGATATCACACGTTATCTAGAAATCTACCCGGTCTCCTAATTTTCAGGAAATGACTTAAGGATGACTGCCAGAGCAATTTTCATTAACCCGTTGTTTTGGTTAAATTAGCCAAGATCTTGTCTTTGTTGTTCAAAAAAGCCTCTGAACATCGAGCAAACTAGTCATGTGAAGGAACATCTGCGAAGCTCAGCTCGCAATGGAGATTCCGAAAAGATTTCCATGAATTTCAAAGCTAAAGGTCGTTCTTTTCGCGATTTTTTCTCCTTGTTTATCCTAGATGGATATGGTAAAGTCGTTTTGGCTCTAGGCATGACAACTGGTTCATCAACTTGGACTATTGGAGGTTGGACGTCTTTGGTACTTCCGTTAGGAAGCACCGTGTCCTTTGTTACCTCGATTTCAATTTCCACCACCGGAGGTGGAATTTGAGGTCCATCATACGAAACACCGCTTCTAGTGGTGATTGCTTTCACTTCAACCCTTTCGGGTTTAGCAACGTGTTGCTAAGGAAAGAGAACCCGAACTTGAAGTAGAAGCGTGGTTGGAATTTACGATTTTGGTGAGGCAAGTCGGTATGTTGGACATTTGTTTGCATATTTTTGGCATAACCGCATCATTAGCTTTGACATAGCTCTCAAAATCAGTTTTTGACACACCCGAAGCTTGATGAGCTGGAGCTTGTTTAGCTGGGTGTAGATTAACCGGGGGTTGATACATTGGGGCTTGTTGTTGAACCTGGGGTCGTTGGATTTGACCCTGGTTGTAGCCATTCCCACGGTTTTGGTTTTGGTTCCAACGATTTTGATTGTTGGTTTGGCTGTTGTGTTGTATGGGAGGAAAATCGGGTGGTCTGATTTGGCTCGCCATCGGTGGCGGACGGTAACTGGAATTTCCTTGGTTGAAATTGGCTGCGGCTGCTTGCGAGACGTATTCTTGGATGTTATCTCGGTAATTGTTGCTATCGGTAGCCGGACAATTACGATATGAGTGGGCACCACCGCAGGTAACACAACTTTGCTCAACCGCTTTTACGGGAGCGGGAGCTGGAACTGGAACTGGAGATGTCTGCTTGTCGAGAAGTAGAGCTCTAACCATATCTTTCAATTCAGCAACATCGGGAGATACACCGGAGGTGGAAGCGCTCGTACTCACCTTAGCAACAATTGCTTTGCTTCGGGAGTTACGAACTTTGGACTTGCTCTCGATGATGCTTGAGCAATCAGCGGGCCTTTTGTCCAAAAAGTTACCACCTGCGGCGGAGTTCAAAGAGTCTTGATCATTAACATTTAAGGCATTGTAAAATGTATCAAGTTGGTGAAGCTCCGAGAATCCATGATGTGGACATGCTCGGAGAAGATCTTTGAATCGATCCCAAGCCTCACTAAACGACTCATCAAATCTTTGTTTGAAATTGGTAATTTCGTTCCGAAGATTTGTCGTTTTAGAAGGTGGGAAAAACTGATTTATGAATTTAGCAACAAGGTCATCCCATGTCTGAATTGATCGAGGGGGTTCTTTCTCAAGCCATATCCGGGCTGCCCCCTCGAGAGAGAAAGGAAAAAGCATCAACTTAATTGATGTGGTCGGGACATTAGGGGGAGATATCTCAAAGTCGAAGTGTTTTTATTGAAGGAACGGAAGTTGGCAATGTGGTCCTCTTTGTCATGGTCCGAAGAACGCTTTTCTGGACAAGAGTTAGCAACCCATGCTTGATCTCAAAATTTGCTGCTTCAATTTCAGGAACAACAATTGCGTCCTCGTATCCCTCGGTGGGAGCCTGGAGCAATTCTGCCATAGTTCGATTATCAGCCATCGTATTTTTGGGAGTTTCAACAAGATGTTGAGAAACTTGTTGTTGTTGTTGTTGACGACGAGCTTTAGAACGAGTGCGCATGCACTAAAATAGAGAACAAGAAGAGTATTTTTGGTTTTTTTAGTTTATTCACAATCTATTTTAAACGGACAGGAACCTAAAACTAGACAACTTGAACCCAAATAGTCTACTTACTTCACGGTAGCTCTCAAAATGATAAACGCACAGGTGAGCGGAGGAGTAGGAATAGCAAAGCTTATTCTCCTTTGGGTCTAGTTCCTAGACACAACCCTCCTTATACCCACTTTGTAGTTTGTTTAAAAGTTTCAAGGTGATCGCCGTATATCGTAAGAGACACAAATGGTAATCTTAAATCTTTTGTTCGTTTGGAACCCATAAGTTCACCCGAAAATATTATGAAATAATACCTTCAATTGAGAATATTATATTTTGGTATTTTTACCAATTTGTAAATTTTATTTCTTGTTTATGGACAATGTTTTTATATTTTTGGTTTTTCTTTTGTTTTTGTATGATAATTATACTAGTAAAAGAAAATGAAAAATATTTTTGTATTTTTTTATGTTTTTATAAAGAAAATATTCACAAATGTAAACACAAATTTCCAAACGTAACGAAATTCGATTCAGCAGTCCCCCGCAGCGGCGCCAAAAATTGACTCGCGAACTTACACCTTAATAATATATAATAGACATAGGCATCTATAAAAATAAAACAAGGATCAGGACCCACAAAATCAAGAAACCGGAAGCAGTATAGAGTGTTCCCGGGTCGTTATGTCCCAACGAGGCTGAAATGGAAAATCGCAAGACGATTGATGTTTTGTATTTGAATGTCACAGGGAATGCGAATATGAATGGGCACTAAAACTGATGATAATAAGCAAAAGCACATAAAAATAGCAAAGAGAATAAGCTAGAACAAGAATCAAAACTAGAATGACAAAAACACTTAAAACTTTTATACTAAGACACAAATAAGCTAAACTAACTCTAAATAAGCAAATCAAAAACAATAAGCAAATTAAACAGATTAACACAACAGTACTACAACAGTACTAACAGTATTAACTACCTTACTAACTTGGAGTTAGTATGCTGAGGCTAAAGTTAGGTACTCTGTTAGCGTAAGGGATAGTACTCTAGCTTTGAAATCCAAGAAAGATGAAACTATCAGTACTAACTTAGAGTTAGATCTGGTGCGTGAGGTTAAGTTAATGCCTGTTCACAAAATGAACTAGCAGTACTAACTTAGAGTTAGTACTGGTATGTTAAGTTAATGCTGTTCTAGAAAATTAACTAGCATTACAACTTGGAGTTATACTGCGTGTTTAACAACGCATTTGACATTTCCAAAACATATTTTAGTGCAAAATTATTATAAACAGATTATCAAATAACAAAGGTAAAACACTTAATAAACAATTTCAATCCATAATAAGCCTTAAATCAAGCATGAATTAGTCTAAGCTTATAAACTTAAAACTATCATTTGTATCAAATAAACTAGCATTCTGACAATAGTAAGTAAAGTAAAGAAAAAGAGGAGGCCTTACTACACCTTCGCTCAAAACAGCAAACAACAAATCTACAAGCTCTACTTGTATAAAACAAGCTAGTGATAGTCCATAAGCCCATCCAAACTGGCTTATCAACCCATAAGTAAGCTGTTGTATATTTAGATTGATATTTGTTATTTCGCTTTTCTACTTAACTTTTTTAGTTCCCTTATTTAACACAGTTTGTAAACAAGCTGTATTAAAGCTTTTTGAACACAAAACAACTCAAATAAGAACTATAACACTTGAATTAAAAGTGGACTTTAAAAACTCAAACATTGCATTTAAAACTTGGAAAGTGTTTCAAAGCTAAGGCAAAAGCTGTAAATGACTGAAAATAAGTAAGTTAAATTAAAAAAACTAAAAATTAACTAGATCATTTTTTGATTCTCTATAAGAACTCTATATATATTAGCCGAAGTATTGGACTTTCCATCTTGTCTTTCTTTGGAGAGATAAAACCAAGTTCCTAGTTGTGTGAAGGAAGAGACCAAAGCAAAACCCAGCCTTTTGATTGCATTTGTGCTTCTTGGAGTCGATTTAAGCCATTGAAGATACTTGGGAAAGGCGATGGATTGCCAACAATGGCTTATATAAAACTGGGGTGTTGTAGGGTGGATGAAAGGATTTGGCTAGAGAGAAGTGTTTTGCAGAGAGAAGTATGGGGACGACATACCATTTGTAACTGGGTTTTAAATGGTGGGAAAGAAGACTTTTTTTTGGGGGAAGTATGGCATTTTGGTCCCGCCATGAAGTTGTATAAACTTAAATGCAATAACTACTCGTTCGCAGTTTTGGCCCTGCTTTTTTAATCTTTTGTAATACAACTTTAGGCTTGGCAGATTTGGCCCTTGTCTTTTTAATCTTTTGTAATACAACTTTAGGCTTGGCAGATTTAGCCCCTAAGTTGTAAAATCTTCATGCGGATGACTTTAGACTTCGACTTGACTTGGTCCTTTCCTTCCCGTGCTTGGAATTGCTTGCTTTTGGCTTTCTTTTTGCTCTTTTTCTTGAATATCCGTTTCCTGCACAATACAAATGCAAACATAACAAAATGACAATGTAATTTTTGGTATGTAGTTAGATCATTTAGGTCCGCTTAAATATAGAAAATGGTATGTGTATTTAAACACATATCAAGCGCTTTTAAAAAACCTTATAGATCTGTACAATTAAACCACATATCTATTTATCTAAACAATTTAATTTTAAGAAAACCGACTAATTTTGAAAAAAAACTAAATTTATCAAACCCTATAGAGCAACATGGCTCTGATACCCTGTAGATAAATATTAATCTAATCACTTTTATTAAACTAAAATCTTAATTTAATAGCCAAAAACAAGAACTGGTCTAAATCAGTTATACAAAACACTAAACAAATATTCACCACTTCTATACAAGTGTTATCAATTATCTAAATGATAATTGTTCTATTACAATTGATCAGCAACAAAGAAAGTTCAGGATGATCTATAAAAACTAAGGTTATAAATTTAAAAGAGAGATAGACTAATTAAATAAAGAGAAGGAGATAGAGAGAGGGGGGGAGAGAGAGAGGGAGAGAGAGAGAGAGAGAAAGAGAGAGAGAGGGGGAGAGATAAAGAGAGGGAGAGAGGGAGAGGGGAGGGAGGGAGAGAGAGAGAGAGAGAGAGAGAGAGAGAGAGAGAGAGAGAGAGAGAGAGAGAGAGAGAGAGAGAGAGAGAGAGCGAGCGAGCGAGAATAGAAAATAGCAACATCAGCCCCTCAACTTTATTACCAGTTGAGATTACTATTTCAATAAATGGTATAAAAGAGGCGACTCAACGTAGCCACCTAGATCTGAGAATCAGACTGCTCTGATACCATGTGAGATAATAAAAACAGCATTTGTATTATGTTTTATTGATCGACTATTTATAATGTAGATAACCTAAAAGCTTAATGAACTCTAATCCCGGAGACCAGGCTTAGGCTAACTAATATATCCTCTAATACTTTATACCATTACAAAATTCGAGCGGTCAAATCAAGAAAGCTCGGATTGGATTAGATAATTAAATTAACATTAAACAAAACTAAACAAATAAGAGCGAAAAAACGTTATAGCAATAAAATCAGTGATTGATTCCTGAAGAAATCCAACTGCAAGCGGAACAATTTTTCAAGCAAAAGCAAAAGCAAATAAAAGAAGTATCACAAAAAAATAATAAATTTGTTGATGAAGACATTCGACATCAAGTGCAGATTTATGTTCATCATGCTGCAAGAGCAAGAGCGAAAGCAAAGAAACAAAAGTGAAACATTTTTTGCAGCAGTCAGCTTCTGGTGGCGCGTGGGGGCGCGTCCGGCGTCCGACGGAGGTGATTCAAGTTGGATAGTGTGCAAAATTAAAAAAAAAAGAATCGCGCAGACCACGTCAGTTAACTCCAAATGTTTAAAAAGTTATGGCCAAAACAGTACGCAAGTAGGTTTTTGGCCGACAATTGAACTTTTGCTCTTTTTCGTTTTTTTTTTGATTTTTTATAAGGGATAAATGATGACGAATAGTGTTAAAAAACGAGGTGGACTTAATGAATTCCTCTTAAGATTATCTAATGACAGATCAAATATACATTCAAGAGGGATATTTGACCCATTGACAAATTAAATGGTCAATTTAGGTTATGTTGTTTCTAATTGTGTCAAATGGTTCAAACTATATTGAAAAAATGGTCAAAAGTGGATCCGTTTAGGGGGTGTTTTGGGATTTACTTATTGAAAATAATTATGCGTTTTGAAAATGGATAATCAGATAATCAGCGGTTACAAAACGTGAATATGAAAAACAGTGTTTGGATTTGATTATGCGGTTTGAAATCGCAATAATCTGATAATGAGTTTTTTAGTGTTTGGCAAATCCGATTGTTTGTTTAGTTAATAGCAAGGTTGCAAAAATCGTGAATCGTTAGTCGGGCGGTCGACCACCTTGTAGCTTGTAATCTGTCAAGGCGGGATTAATCGGATTGGCATTTTTGGAAAATTTTGGGTATTCCGCAATTTTTGAGGTATTTCCGTCGAGTATTAGATAATAATAGCAAGTTTATTTCTAAAAAACAATTTGTAATAGATGTTAAACAGTTTAATAAAAAGTGATCAAAACAAGTTTACGTGAGTTTGAGAGTACTTCCGGCAAGATTAGAAAGTTTCCGGCAAGTTTTGACCACAGTGACAACCGTTAGACCACGGTTTGACCTATTGTTTGACCCTGTTACCTTAATCGGCCACGGTTTGGGTTGGCCTTGTAGCGTCTAATCGGCGATTAATCGGCCTTGTAGACATTGTTTTGCAACACTGGTTAATAGGTAAAATGACTAAAATAGACATTCTTTGTATTTTTGAATTATCTTTAATCTAAGATATAAAAATGATTTTAAAAGACTTGATAACATTAATTTTTATGTAAATTCTTCTAATAAACATGATTTGGGCTTAAAGGAAAAAAAAAGCCTTTTAAAGTTACAAGTAGGGTTTACGTCCTTAACACTTTCACTTCTTTGTTATTTTCTTCCAGCCGCTATCTTGTACTAAAAGAACAGAACACTTAAAAAATTGAAGTTCAACAACTCAACCACAACAGTAGCTCATGGAGATCTCTTGCAAAGTTATATATTGTCTCTTCTTATGTTGTAGTAACAGGTAAGAAAAATTACAAAGCTAACCCTTATACAAGGGCAGTTGTGTAATTTAGGATGAAAAGAAGAATCACGTTTTTTGGCAGCAGGTGGGTATCTACTTTTGCAAAACTGAGTTTTGTCTTGCTCCAAAAACGCTAATAAGCGATTATAGAACTTTCATTTGCCAACACCAAATCTTATTTATTTGCGTTTTCGAAATAAATAATCAATAATCAATGCGAAAACGCACTCCCAATCACCACCTTAATTCAATGTTTTAAACTCGGGTTTTCTAATCGACCCGGTCAGTCACCGGGCTACCGGTTCAACCGTTCGATGGCCGTGCGGGTCAACCCGATCTTCCACAAAACAAAAAAAATAAAATATATTTCTAATGATACAAATAGATATATATATATATATATATATATATATATATATATATATATATATTATATATATAATAGACTCATCATGAATTATTTCAGATATTGAGCTGAAAAACATATACTAAAAAATATAACATAGTAAAAAATAAAATTATGTCACAATGAAATATGTAATTAAACTTGCTTTATTTGTATAAAATCACGAAAACGACAAAACCCGACCCTTTAATTCAAAGCCGTATACGCAGGAGTGTGGGAGGTGGTGCTGTCGTACAACAGGGCCTCCAAATTGTAGGGGGGGGTTCTCGTTGTGAATTTTCTTCGGTATTATAGATAACCTCAAAATTTATAAGATATGCATAGAGCGAGAGCTTCTATAAAAGTGACTACAAGTATTTGATTTAAAAAGTTGCATTGAAAATGCTAGCTGGAGCACTTTGAAAACGATTATTCCTCATTTTATCTCTTTAGAAAATTATTTACTTTATGTTTTAAGCCGCTTTTTTTGTTACTAGACCGAATTCTGTACAGAGCCATCGTAAACTAAGAGACGCCAATTAATTTGACGCATTTTTTCCAACCAAAAGCGGTTCAACTGGCCGGGTCGAACCCGGTTTCAAAACATTGGTTTAATGCATCTAATTTCTGACATAAACTATTAATAAAGTACAGTACTATAAAAAATTGTTCATAACTATTTGAACATACCTAATAAAAACTTGAAATTTTGGGAGAAGAGGTGGTTAGGATCAAACCACCTACACTACCCACAACAAAAAAGTAATGTTATATGTTTTTCACCGTTAACTCAACAACCTGCAACGTCCCATTTTTTTGCGCATGTCGAATACAATGAGCTACTTGCGATGCTCCTTTTCCCAGAAACTTAATAACATAATAGGAATTATGGAAGAGAACAAAAACTTCTTAAACGTGATACAGGGTGAAGCGTATAGCTAGCAAGAAAATTTGCAACTACCCCCCTAATTTATTTAAAAACAGCCCATGCCAACAATTTGCACACATGCTTTTAGTTACATATTTGCTAATATTATGACCTTATTATCAACATGCACGTATGAAGAAAAAACTATCAGCAACATCGACCACTTTCCTCATTTCTGATCATCTACAGATATGGAGTGTTTATGGAATTATGATTTGTCTGGGCTTATTGAAATTTAGAAGACTATTGGGCTTTGGAAGAGCAAACATTTTTTTGAAGTAAAGAAGACTTGGTGCTGGAACAATGGCGTTGAGTTTTCAAGAGGAATCAATAGCATTGTTATATGTTTTGGGGACGTTTTTCAGTCCCTGTTTTGGGCATGTCTAGGAACTTTTCTTATATGGATTTTGTCCATATAAGTTGATTGTTAATTTCTGTTATTTACAAAAATAATATAACTGTCTAATATAATTGTCTAAATATAAGAATTAAAAAATAAATAAGTTTGTGTGTATAAAGCGTCCGATTTAGCAAAGGAAATTTAGAACAAATACATGCATCAATACCGCAGCAAAGCCGATCTTAAATAAAAAAAACGTTATCTATACTACATTATAAAGCCCTAGTGGTTAACCCGCGCCATAAGCGGCGGCAATAAAAAAATTTACTAACTCAATTTTTTTTACTACTTTCCTACCAACGCTTAGTAATTCGTTTCACAAATGTATGTGTTTTCGTTGGGAGTTTTCGCGTAACTTTCCCCCGCAAACATGACACCAAATTAACCCTCATCATTCTCTCCGCATGTAAAAAGACAACACTCTCTCCGAAAGTATATAGTTTTAACGTATCAAGTTTATATTTAATTAAGATTAAAGTTGTAAAAAAATATAAATCAACATAAAATAAACCCATTAAAATTAAAAAAAAAATTATAAAAATATATCAAAATGAATGTTGAATTAAAGAGCATAAAATTTTAAAAAATATGATAAAATTAGATCAAAATAAAATTAAATAGATAAAGAAGATATTTCAATTTTGAAAATATAATATTTTTTAATCAAAAGATGACACATGTCACTTTATGATGTGATTCCCAAAAATGAGATGGATGGTCAAGATTGCACCTCCTTATCTAAATTTTTAATGGGTCTCACATTATAAATGCTTTATATAGTAGTATAGATTTGGAACATTCTATTTTTAAAAAGTCTGAAAATTCAAACTTTTTTCCTTTCTTTTTATGAAAATATCTCTTTTTAATAACAAACACATCCATCTAACAACCTCTTGTAACAACTTTTGTTATGTTCATTCTGACTTCCATTCATTTTAAAGGAAACACATCTTAATGAATGTGTCCACTTCTTAACTAAAAACCACTTTTATTTTTAAATTAAAATATCTTTTTATATATTTATTTTTTTATAATTTAATTTCATCATATTTTCTAAAATTTTGTGCTCTTTAATTCAATATTCATTTTTATATATTTTTATTAATTTTATTTTTTTTTATTTTTAACACTTTCAAAACTGTTGCTTTGGCGCCGGGTATCATCTCTAATGTTTAAATAATGTCGCCTTCTATTTGTTTTTCATAACAAATACATGCAATTTAAAATGGTCCGCCGCAACGCGAGGTAGCCTAATTACTTGTTAACTAGTAACATTTTTCATCCGTCCATGCCACTCATGATCACCTCTATTTCGTTCTGCCTTGACATACTTTGTCACCACCACTTGAGGCACATTTATGATTTAACCACAACATTTTTCCAATAACCAAGGTACAATCCCAAAAACGTGGCCACCCTCGTGAGCCGGTAATTCTTGCACCTCAGCCATGTTAACTTTCCAATGACCCTTGTCGGTTGGGGATTGTTGAACATTAGCCGTACCAACTCTCTTTAATTCCTCCATTTCTTCATGTGTCATCTGTACAGAAATTATAAGACAATATGTTATAAACTTCTAATGTGAAATATAAAAAAAATATGTAGTGCATCTACCCTTGTTGCAAATCACTAAATTAATAAAGGAAAGAACAAATATAGAATGAGAACGTTATAAGTATTAACAAACTTGCATTGTTAATGGGTTGAAACTCAATCCCTTCAATAAAGACGTTCCGGTTTACAGATCGAGATTCTGAGAAACCCAATAAAAACACAATATCGGCTTCTATCCTCCGAACTCGAGAACTGAAATAATTCTTTCATCAGGGCCATTCCCCGACATCTCTTTCTGTTGTGCAAATTGGGAAGCAAAAATTTATTTCCAATATGGTACTCAAGGTCGATAGATGTATCTGAATTTTCTCTTGGATAAGAAAACTTGAAGAGTAGATTAACCCCATAATTAACGCCCGGTGATAAAAGACGAGCCTTTATCTTGAATTGCATGTACATCATCGAACTATCGGGTATCCATGCTACTTGTCCAAACCTACAATAATAATTATTATAAGCAAGTAAAAACTACAATAAATAAGTCATTTGATTATTGACCGCAGTGCACTAGCGATAATTGCATGCATGCGCCAGTGATCACGTGACTGTTGAAATCTAAAGGCACATGTTCTGATGGCTAAAATACGTGGCTAAAGATTGTGACACATATAGAGACGGCTCATAATATAAACTTCGAGGCCCCTGTTTGTTTTAAGGATTTAATATAAACGATCCACAATTCCTGAATCTTCTATATTAAAACAAGGTCGCTAGTTAAACCTAACATACCACTTGTCATTAGTTTTAATAAATCAACCGATTTTCTTTATGAGTTTTTGATATTCATGCCTAATTAATAGATCTGCCAAAAGTTCAATATAGACCCAATATTTGTCATAGATCCAATGAACAAATTCTAGCCACTCATTTTTTCATCAAAAATAAAAAAACTCACTTTCCACCTTATTTTAAAAAAATAATACTCACCACACTGTTAAACGTTACGCAAACAAAATATAATCAACGCGACGAGAATTAAATTACTTTCTATATGGGAGCGACACTATGTACTTCGACGAACTTTTTTTTTATGATTTTATGAAGGCATATACGATTTTAATGAAATCATAAATATTTATTAAATCAATATATGATTTATGAAATAAAATATATTCGTTAAACATATCATATAGCTTCGTATACAAATCTATATGATTTTTATCCGCAATTACGAGACTGAAACAAATAAAAAAAAGTTCGTCGGAAATCACAAATCATATATGATTTTATAAATCAAAGATGGATTCAGTTATACGAATCAATATAT
This sequence comes from Tanacetum coccineum, assembly GCA_026074375.1. Classification (NCBI taxonomy): domain Eukaryota; kingdom Viridiplantae; phylum Streptophyta; class Magnoliopsida; order Asterales; family Asteraceae; genus Tanacetum; species Tanacetum coccineum. Next base: position 98,703 of record BQNB010003822.1, read on the forward strand.
TTCGTATAAACGTATCATATATGATTTTCGCAATTCGTGACTGAAACAAAATTGAAAAAAAGTTCGTTAGAATCACAAATCATATATTATGATTTTATAAAATCATATATGATTTCATGAAATCATATATGATTCGTTATACGAATCATATATGATTTTCGCAATTTGTGATTGAAAAAAAAATCGATTTTTTTTTTCTCGAAAGTATATCGTGTCACCCGTCTACTGAAAGATAAAAAATACCTCGTCGACGATGGTATATTTTTGTCGTGTGACGATTTATCTGTTACCAGTTGTAAGATATTTTATTTTTAAAAAGAGTAGAAAGTGGTTTTTTTTATTTTTAAATGAAAAATAGATGGTGTGAGATGATTCATTAATCTATGACAAATAAAGAGTCTTATGTTGAATTAACTCTAATAACCAATGTTATCTAATGATACTTATTTCCAAATATACCCTTAAATAAATTACTATAATTCCCTTATTTAGGTTTTTAATATTATCTCTTTTAATATGTGAATGTCGTCTCCCTCTTTCAATTGAATAACCCAAAGATTATGAACATTCAAGTCCACATAATAATGTTTTTTTGATATGATCTATAAATCAAATTGCTTTGTAAGCAGATCAAATAACTAGTGTTACTTCATCTTCGATTCAAAAACGACACGCTGGCTACCACTCTCGATTCAATCCATTATCCTTAGTTTGGTTTTAAATCTTTGAGAAATATACTGTTTAACTATTGTATCATGTTCAATCCATTGAAGGATACAAGTTATACAAAATATAAATAAGTGTGTCACTTAGGTTCCAATATATTAGTGTCCTGTGTGCATGATCTTGTTTGAGGAAGCATATGTTTATGAAAATATGGTTTTGATGGCTGATGATGACATGATCCAGAAAACAGGCAAACAGCGGTTACAAATTGAGATAAGAAGATAAGAAAAATATTCCTTAAAAATATTATATTTAATTATTAATAAAGGGTATATGTGAAAGAACAAGAAAGAGTTTACTTTAATTTCCTATATAATACAATGTACCAATCAACTGTAGGCATATTCTTAAGCTTAATAAGTAGGCATAACTATCATTTTTTTTCTTTATCATTCCTAATTTGCCCTTTAATATGAAATTAGACCCGTTTTTTTTTCCTTAAGGGGTATTGGTTTCGGATTATAAAACAAGCTCATTTTGGCTTATATTTCATAAGCACTAATTTTTCGGTTTATTTTAAGATGATAGAATGGCAAAAATGGTCCTTGTGGTTTGGACAAATTGCAGATTTGGTCCGTCGAATTTCGACTTGCAATAACAATCCTATTTTGAAGGTCATGTTCCAACAATTTGGTCCTTGGTCGAACTAAAATGACTAAAATACATTTCTTAATGGACGGTTCTTGTAAAAGAACAGAGGGGTATTTTAGTCATTTTAGTTCGACCTAGGACCAAAAGTGAAACCAAACCTTCAAAATACGGACTGTTTTTATACAAGTTTTAAAATTCGACGGGCCAAATCTGCACTGTTAGCGAATCCACGAGGACCGTTTTTGCAATTTACTCTTTTAAGACTTGTGGGCTTATATAAGTTTATTATGATATGATAAACTTATATAAGCCCGTAAGTCTCAAAATAAGGCAGAAAATTAAGGCTTATGAAATATAAGCCGGAATAGGCTTATGTTTCATAAGCCGAAACAAACACCCCCTTAATTTTAAGGATACAATATTTTTCAGGGCGTCTTTTATTTCTATTGCATTTTTTACCATTCGTTTTTATGAAAAAATGAAGTTTTAAAAGCGTACTTTTTTTACTGCTTTTTAAACTATGATAAAAATATTATTGGGCAAATTATTTAGAAATGTAGTAAACTTACCACTTTTTATAATTCTGTGTAGCTATCTTTTTGTTTTGCTATTAAATCACCAAACTTTTGAATTCTGTCTATTTCGTGTAGTGGGTGAACATTTTACCCTTAATTTTTTTTAACCAACCTGTTAACCGTGAAGGGTAAATTGGTCATTACATGTGAATAAAATAAATACAATAGACGGAATTTAAAAGTTTAGTGATTTAATAGCAAAAAACAAAAAAATAGCAACACATAATTATAAAAAGTGATAACTTTACTATATTTTTAAGCAATATGTTAAAAATTATTTATCATAATCGATAATTACTCACATGGATCAGACACAATTGCACAAATAAGTCAAGTTAAAACTCTAAGGGGTGTTTGGGGTTGCTATTGAAAATAGATTATTGCGTTAAAATAAATAATCATAAAAATAATCAGTCTGTTATAAAACTGATTGTAAAATATAAGTTTGGATTTGATTATGCTTTTTGATATCGCAATAATCAGATAATCAGTTTTTATAGTGTTTGGCAAAATAAATTATTCAACAACTAAGTATGTAATATGACAAAAATGGACATACTATAAAAAATCATGCCAAATGAAAGTCAAATCAAAGGGGTAAAATAGTAATTAAATAGTAGTCAACCAAAATGTCTAATTTGCGTTTTATAAAAGCTGGTGGGTAGCTACTTTTTCAAACTGGCGTTTTGTAGTCCCCAAATCGTAAATAAGTGATTATCTCATTCTTTTACCCAAACACTTAAATTGGCTTATCTCCATTGTAGAAATGAAATAATCAAATAATCTACTTGATAACGCAATAACAAACACCCTCTAAGTTGGACTACCCTATAAAATCAATAGCAGCCAGGAAATAATATCTAGACACGAAGCCCTGAACATATGCAACAGTAGTTTGGGTAGCAAATTTTAGTTTTGAGATCATGATCCACTAAAAGCTACCAATCAATGAGATGCATATGGACCCGCTGATGTTCAAAACAGGGAATATTTTATTTGAATTATGGTTGTTTTAAAACAAATATAACGAGGGTCCTAATATGGTGGCGACACAAGGGCAAACGAACGACCAGACAATTCCATTAATAGACGGCAGTCCGGCCAGCAGATGAGTTTTCAAGGGGATCCCAAGAGAAAATAAAGATGATAACTAAAATAATTAAGAGAAATGATACACTCACTAAATGTTTACAAATTTATCGAGGAATACATAGATTTCACACCCCCCATTTTTATTACAAAAAAAATACACAAACCCATATGTTCAACAATATGGTAGTAGGAAAAAAAAGAAAGAGAAAAGTGATAGATAGTAGTGAGTGGAACTAAACATACCACATGTATATGTAAAATTTTTATTTGAGTAGGAGTGGAATAACATTGCTCAATTAAATCTATCAAATGAGTTGACATGGTGAAATAGGTCATCATTATACATCAAATTTTTCTTTTTCTTTTACTTTTTTATTTTTCCACAATTGGTTCCCAACTCATTTAGATATATTTTCATATTTTAGTTGATGTAGCCATTCTCAATAATTAAATTACATAAGGGTAAAACTTAGTATCAAATTATTATTTGGTTTGAATTTATCTTGTGTAAAAGACAGGTTCCATCAATTAATGGTTTTGAAAACCGGGTTTTGAATCTACCCGGTCGAGTCACTGGGTTACCGGTTGTACCGCCGGGTCAACCCGGTTTTCCAATATATATATATATATATAGAAAGAAAGTATGTATATAAATCATGAAATATTTCATATATTAAGCCTAAAGACTATTTATTAACAAATATAACATGTAAAATTAAAAAATAAACGTCGTAAATATAACAATAACATGTTTTAGTTATAAAAAAATACGAAAAAAACCGAAACCACCCGGCCGTCTCATGACCCGGGTCACTCCAAACCCGCGGGTCAAACCGGTTCGAAAATATGAACCCGATTTAATTTTGACTCTTTTTTTCAAATCCGGAACCGGCTCAAATGTTGACCGCCGGTCGAACCGGTTTTTCAAAACACTGGTCATCATAGTATACTTAATATGTTAAACTTTTTTGTTTATAAATGTATTCCCATTATGTATAAATCTTTTCAAGTTTTATACACATCTCACATAATTCAAGTGCATTAAATTATGAAAATATCTAGTATGTTAGACCTTTTCATGCCACACAAGCTTAAAATGCATGTTCACTATGATTTACAAGTTTTTAGACTTTTTCATAATTTTATAAACCACCATAGTGAATGCCCTTAGGCCGATAATTAAGTTCTCATTTTATTAGTCCAGTTTATCATTTTTCTTTTTTTTTATAACAATAATTATGAGAACAAAAAACAATAATTGCTCTACCGATTTAAAAGGTTGTTTATTTTTCTCTTATCGCCTCTTAATTGGGATGGATGTAGGCCCAAAGTACTTATTCTCTCTTAATTGAGAGACACACAAATTCCTTTCTCTCTCTCTCTCAATTAAAGTCATTAACAAAATCACTTGATTTAGTAAACAAACCTTTAAACTTACATGTAGACACAGAGAAACAGGAAAGAAAAAAAAAATACTAACCTTGATTTTAAATTATCATATCTTTCCAACCAGCTACTTTCCATCCAGTCATCTGGCCCGAAGTAGCTTTTGAAACGAAATTCTGTTGCTGATATTAATTCAACTCTTCTTCCGTCAGTCCCAAGAGAAAACCACTATGATACAATAAAATCAAATCCAATTTCAGTTATATATGACTATATGAGTAATGAGTAAATGCATGTATAGCATATATTGGACTAACATTACGGATAGTGGTTTTTATTACTACTCCGTTTTCTATATGACATATAAGTGTCACATCGCTTTTCATTCTTGATTTTTCTTTATCCATGCTACACTAGTAAGGGGTTCACTCATTTCACATCCATCACTTAACAAGGGTGAGAAAACACACTGTGCGTTTAGGGTCTCGGTGAAAAAAGCCTGAGAAAGAAGGGGTGGGATGTCACCAGGGCTGGAGCTCCACCTTGGCTTTGCTCTATAATAAATTTATAATACAAGATTCATTTTGATTAATAGAGCCTTTCTTAAGAAAAGAACTTTTTTGATTAATAGAAGTGAGAAAATAACAGTGTCACAAAATAAAAAAACACTTTTCAAAAAGCATGAATTTTAATTATTTTCTGTGAAAAATCATTTTAAATTTTCTCTAACTCTTAAAGTTGAAATGTGAGGACCCACCCAACCCATCGGGTTATTGCAATCCGCCGGGGTAGACATTCACTCGATCCTAATCAAAATGCATACCCCATGATCGCCAAGTACCTAGCCAGTTACCCAATTTGTTCTTTCGGGGCGCAGATATATAAGACGGCAGAAAAGTACAAATTAGGTAATTACCACCTTTCTCCTCGAAGCAGAATCCTTTGTGAAGGGATATGCAAAATGTCTTATTGCTCATAACCATAGTAAAACACGGGTGAATATGATGTCATCGGATTAAAATTCCAAAATCCTAGGGTAACTTTGGGTCCCATATTTCAATTTCCACCTGCATGTGATTTAATAAGTAAAATTCTCATCAAAATTCAAAACACAAAAAAAAACAATAACATCATCAAAAATCAAACATCAAATAATCAATCAAAAGAAAAAAAAGAACAAACAAACAACAATCTAGGAAACCCCATAGTCAAAACACAAACAACACAATCAAAAAAACAAAAAAACAAAATCCATTACCACCACACATTTGTATGCATTAAACTCCCAACTCATTTTACTTGTGATATTTCATTTATTTCTCAGTTCAGAAGATCAAATAAATAAAGTAGGAAAATGGCTTTTAGATCATCATTAAATTTACAAAGAAAAATTTCTTCACAATTTAGGTTCTACGATGCTTATTAAGGTCCACAAATTTTTTAGAACTTGTATTTATAAGCACCAAAATTCCAAAATAGTTTCGAAACTAAGATAGGATAGATTATTGACTTAAACAACTACTTGAAACCAAAGTGCTTTGTTTATATAACTCGATCCATATCCAAAATACTTTATTTTGAAGTTTAATAATTGCACACACATAAGCTCTCGTGGAGATAAAGACTGCATGTCAAACTATATATATGTGCATTGCAAGGGAGTCACGTTTGTAATGGTATATAAGCTTACTTGAAACTCCATGCCTTTTAGAGTTGTATTAGCACATCACTCGCTGTTGGTCGTTTTGCTTTCTCTTCAAGTATGCATTTATAGGCAATATTTTGAAATATAGTAAATGATTCAGGCACAATTTGTTTCTTTGCAGCCTCAAACACCATATCAGGGAGCTTCCCCTCTTCAAAATGGGGTCTAACAATATGAACATGATTTTGAGCTTTACTACTGTTGTGTTCCATCACAAATCTCCCGCACAACATCTCAAATAAAATCACACCAAATGAATAAATGTCTGATTCTTTTGTTAAAACCCCAGTGGTTGTGTATAGCGGGTGTCACAATAAATAACCTGTGTGCCTTTTAGCAATTTGTTGACAACATTTTCATTTCCTGATTTATTGGACAAATTAAGGAACACCCAAAATGAGCAATTTTTGGTTTCCAATCATCATTTAGTAGGACATGCGCGCTTTTGATGTCCCCATGTATCACCACCTCTTGCTTTGCATCACTAGTTTCATGAAGGAAAACCAACCCCCTTGCGATATCAATGCATATCTCAAGGCCGTTTCTTTATTTTTTTTTCCATTTTTTTTCTTCAATAGTTTTTTTTCAATGTTTTTAGCGAGTCTCCTGTAAGACCGTCATGGACATGTAGAATAAATAAAAGGCTTACTAAAAAATAAGAATAGAAATAGGGGGTTAATATAAAAGAATAAGACAAAACGCACTAATAAAACCCACGTCAACATTAAAAAACAGCAACCACCTATCAAGACTCCCTTTGGATGCATACTCATATACCATGATGTTTTCTTGCTTTTCATTACAACGGCCTAAAAGAGCAATGATATTCTCATGTTTATACTCTAAAAGAACTTCGAGTTCTGTAACACGTTCAATATCTCGTTGATCAGACATCCTATCCAAGCGTTTCGCCGCAATGATCTCACTCCCATGTTCGCATGTAACCTGCCCTTTTGTATACAGGCCAAAGCTCCTTTTCCAATTAGATTGTCTATGACTGAAGTCTTGTGTGGCCGTCATGAGACATCAAGTGAAATATTAAGGTGTTCTATTTTCTCCTGTGCATTATAGAAACTTTATCAGTAAGAAAGTTAAGAAATACTTTAAAATTTGTTGGCATAGTATCTTGAATTTCAGCTAGACGGTATTTATGATGATATGAAATTGAAACACTTGAACCTGACTAATCAATGATGATAGAAACCGACTTTACCACGCCCCCGACCAAGCTCTAGCGGGATACCTAGTTTACGCAGAAAAAAAGTACAAATGGGTAACTACAAGGACTATCCCTTCATGCAAATAATCAAAGAATGCCCGCTACACTCCCCAGCGTTGAAACAGAAAAGTCCTTTTGAACATCGAAACTAAATTTTTTGTTATTTTGTTCGCCGGAAATAATGGTCTAAAAGATGGTAAGTATTCAGCCGGAAATGGGAAAGTATATTTGTGGTAGAGGCAGGCTAGCAAAGTAGCAACATATAGTTACATTTAATTATATTAATTATATATATATAATGAAGGGAAATATTTTGGCTATAATTTTATGCTAATATTGTGGGTCCCTGAGTACTGTTTGCGGGTCATTGAATCCTGTTTACGGGTCCCTAGGTTATTTCTTGTGTATTTTTAATGAGGATTGTAGCCAATTAACTACAATAATTGTAGGCAAGTTATCCCCCTATAATAAATATAATACACTATATAGATACGTACCTCATATCTCACTTGTCTCAATACAATCTAATACAGTTACATTTAATTATATTAACAAGTATTGAAGACATGTGCTTCGCTGGGGCGGATCTTTTTTAGTGTCTTTTATTTTGTAGAGTTTCGGCCTTTTTATGTGTTATACTGAAAAAGTTTTGTTGCTATTTTGTGACCTTAACCCTGTAATTAACAACTAAATTGGCATGTAAAATCACCAACGTAGAAAATTGATGTCGTTACTCTATGACATTGTCCCGAGATTTTAATAATGCATACTCCTAAATGAGCATAAACAAAATGTCAAATATCGGTCCACGATTTCCAAGCAATCATATTAAGTTAAACATTTATCTACAAATACACACATCAAAATACATAAAGTAATTATAAAAATGAACACTCAACAAATATCAAATTCACAAAAATAAACTTGTCAACATCACCAACGATTGATCGAATTAGATGTCTAAATAATTGTAATTTAATCCTTTTGGAGAGAACTAACAGTCTTGAAAATCATATTTACAACACGATCACTAGTGATATGAACATTAAAAAGTTGTTTTGGAGCGATAATTATGCAAGTGGTGTGAGTAATGTACCACAAGTTCAACGACATCTAAAGGGTAGCGTTTGGCATTAAGAGCAGCGACACCGATGTCAAGGATACGACGGAGGTCAGCTTCACGAGGCTCGCGGCGTTCGGCTGGTATATTCTTCGGAATATCGCCGGCTCCGCCGTGTAAAGCGATCGCCCATCCCATGCTTTTGCTTGCTTACGTCTTCCTTTGATCCTAAAAATATATATATATATATATATATATATATATATACACGACAGATAAGGTTAAAATAAAAACACAAATATTCGTGAGAATGATAAAAATAAAAAAAAATTTAAAAAAGTTTTCGAAAAATTCCAAAAAAATTCCATTAAATCAGGTATGTTGGTGCATAAAACTTTTGTAAAAGAAGTTTTTCTAATTTTGAGTTTTTATACGTTTTTTTAATGCGCAAAAAAAGAAATTTTGATGCAAAAAAAAATTTTGATGCACAAATTTTTTGACTTTTTATAGTTTGATGCGCAATAAAATTTTGATGCAAAAAGTCAAAAGAAGTTGGGTACAAAAACGAATTTTTGATGCACAAAAAACCGATTTAATGCACAAACGTTTTTTTTTCATAATTTTTTTCCGATAAAACTATCCAATTTTAGAAAAACTTCCTTTACAACTTTTTCATAACACCAACATACACGAATCTTGTGGAATTTTTTACCAGAATTTTTTGAGAACTGTTTTTTATTAAATCTTTTTATCATTCACTCAACCCTCCACGAATATTTGTTTTTTTATTTAATCTTTATCCTATATATATATATATATATATATATATATATATATATATATATATATATATATATATATATATAGTGTTGGGTTCTTTTCAGAACCAAATAAATGTACAGAACTGCGAGAACCAATCTAAACCATTGAAATATTAGATCAATGGATGATATGATTTGTGCCTTTTGTGTCATAAAAGAAAAGATAAGGAAACTTTTGTAAATGAGTAAGGGGTAGTATATGGATTTTGTATAACCATTCAATAACTGTACACTAAAAAAGAGGATCTGAGGGATCGGTTCATCCATTTTTTTTTCTATATACTCCCAAGCAACCTAACCCCCAATATCAATTAATCTTTCTCTAAATCATTCTCAGATCACCATCATAAAGCCGACCAGCATCGATCCATGTGTCCTTTAGTTAATTCACTTAATCACATATTCAAAATTCGTATGAGGAAATGAGGTATGATAATTATCAACCAAAAGGTATAAGCACCCAACAATCTCTTAATCCATTGTTGGGTTAATCATAAGATAAATGAAGAATTACCATGTCACAACACCGACCGCTATCCTCTTCTCTTTTATGTCTTTTTTGAAAGTTTTAATTTCGTAAGATATGAGTAAGAAGTTATAATTATCGGTTCATTTTTGTGATTTAGTTTAATTATTGTGTTTCTGATAATATTAGGTTACTTACTAGTGATAATATATGAATGATTCTATGATTAATGTGATGACTCAGAATTTGTTATAAGAACTTTATTTGCTTTTAAAGTGTACTTGTTATAACAAAATATTATGGGTACCACGACGATATAGGATGGTAGAGGTCGGTTTAAATGAACTCGAATTGCCTATAAAAAGTGTATTTGGTAAGTTTAATTACATGGTTAAGAAAAGACTCGTCTGCATCAGTGCACATGTATTGCTATTTTTTAAATTTTATTTGTTGTTTTAGTTTTTTAGACAAATGTATGAAGTGTGAAAGAATCACCACGTTATTAGTAATTTTTGTTTGGTATGCAAAATTACTAATGATGTAACATAGTATCAATCAGACATATGTTTAACAAGTTTTGCGTTTTATTTGTATATTGTAAGAACATTTTCTTACCAATACATCTTTTTCACAGATGGATTTCTAGCTGGTGTAATGGACAAAAGTATGTGCTTTTCGCCTATAAGTTGGTACCATTTATATTTGCCTTTCCTTACCTAATTAGAAATTTTGAAATATAATGGGCCGCAGTGACTGGAAACTTTAATGAAATGAAGGGTGATGCATTTCAAATCGACTAGTAATGAGGAGAAGGAAAGACACTATAGAGGTCAATGAAATTTGATTGGCTGCCAAAGATGATATGTGATACATAGAAAGTCATGGGCGAAATCGTTACATAAGTTTTCTCTAATTATCAGCGGTGCACTCCTAGTTACAGATTTCTTCCTAATGATGTAAGTGTCTTCCTGCCTCCTGGTTCCGCCCTTTTGGAGGTTTGCCATTAATTTGTTTGTGTACCTGACAATGTGTATATTTTTTTCTTTTACATAGTATCTGATACCATCAGCAAGTCAGAGATCAGAGTTTGGTTCTTAAGTACTTAATGATCTTTGGGTATATGTAACTAGTGGGGATTATTCCTTCAAACATATGTGTATAAATTAGTATGGAGTAAGCTTTTTCACATCTGAGATGACAGGTAAATTCTCGGCCCTTTCCTCAAGAAATGATACATAAAAGAAAATGATATAACTACTGCAACTGAAATTATGAAACTCATTTTCCTCAAGAAATGATACATGTATAATTGACGAATTTGTGCATGCACAACGTTTAGTGCATATGTGCATAGATCAAAATTGAAGTTGCAATCAAACATACTCACATAAGTATACAACATTCAATACATAGGAAGCTGGACTTTGAAGAGTTCTATGCCGCATTCGATCAGTTGAACAATCAATTGTAAGTATTACAAACTTGGATCAGATATGGGTCAAACTGTCATGTGGTACTTTGAGCAGGGGTAAGCAATCCAAAACTTTCTTCTCATTTAGTATCACTACTTCTTTGTTTTTTTGAAAATTGTGATGGTACTCAAACTCTAGCATGGTTTGTGTAGTTTTATGTAAAAAAATTTTGGTTTGTTGTTGTGTTATAGGAACTGAAACATGTTTCCCCACAACAAAATCAGATTGAAGGACCGTATAAGAATTGATGTTAAACTGAGTCTTTCCAGCTTGTCAAATAATCTGTCTCAGGTCTGGAAAACTTGCTCTTTTGGCTATTTTGGTATCCGGAGGGATTGCATTGCAAATTCTAGTAAGTTTTAAACACTCTCTACCTGCATAAATATTGACAGTTGTTACTTTCTTTGCGATTTACCTTGAACAATTGTACCGTTGCTTTTCATGTTTCCCTTTCGTTGAAGACAAGCGTGCCGTTATGTAACCATAATTGTTGGTTGATGCCTAATATTTAGGATATGTTTACATTATCTGCACTTGATTACCCCGTTTTATTACCTTGGAAGTAACCACATCCAAATATAATTAACATTTTAGGTAGTCATTCCCTTTTCCATAAATCAGTTCATATAGTGCTCCAAAGTCTACTCACCTCATCTGCTAAAATAGTTTCATGGTATACATAATTTTATATTTTCGTTCAAAAAAAACATAATTATATAAAAATTATAATATATAATATATATATATATTATAACAAATATAAATATATATATAATATATATATATCTATATAATATATATATAATGTGAGTGTGTGTGTGATGTGTGTGTGTGTGTGTTGTGTGTGTGTGTGTGTGTATAAGACATAGCAAATAATATTTGTTTTTTTTTTAAATATACTTTTCTTGTACGATGTTTTTTCAAATATTTTTAACTATGTATCATGCTAAAATGTTCAGGTAGATGGGTCAAATTAAACGAACGGTTGAACTTAGTAATTTGTGTATATGTATATGCTATTGGATAGTTCAAACTGTCTTTTGTGAAAAATAAGCTGTTTATTTAACGCAAAAAAGAATAAACTAAGTGTGCATATGTGTTTTGCTAGATTATGCATATATGTAACAGTACTTGTTATGATTAAATTCGTTTTCATCAATGGGTATAGAAAATGATTGTGCATATGTGTCTTGTTAATTGTTATAGATAGAAAATGATTGTGCACAAAAAACTCGTGCATGTAACCACAAACAATCAATAAACGAATTATTTAATTATAATTTTTATAAAAATTGTGCACAAAACACATGTGTTTTGTGCATACTATCTAGCGAGAAGATAATTTTTATAAAGATGTAAAGAGTAAAGACACAAGTGTATGCAATATATACAAGTGCACATAAACTAACTTGAGTACGTATACATAAGGACATATGAAATATTTGTTTCTCTGCTAGAAGGTCCTAACTTAGATAAAATTGTATGTGATTCAGTGATTGTGTTCTCAAATGTTTATCATGTTTTAGTTTAAAACAGAGACTTGGTACAAGCAGTTGACTTGTATCTCTTTTTTCCAGTGTCTTGTTTAACTAACCAAAACTTGTAGTTGGTCTTATTTTTTACGTTTTACTTGTTTTTTCGCATCCAGTAGAGATGTAAGTTTGCTGCTAATCTGTTTCATAATTTATGTAATATGTCGAATGATAATTCATGGTGACAGGTAACTTGACGTTGTGGATGCTGGCACATACTTGTATCAATTAAGATGACCGAGACCATAAAAACACATGTGCAAAAGGATTAAAAACACGTGCAGATTTCATAGGTTCTTGAACCAGACGAGGAATATACATGTGCACGACTAAAAGATGAACCAGCGGTTGAAGACATTGGATTATGCAAATGTGCATACTTCATATATTTGTAATAAAATTGAGTACAAGTGTAAACATAAAAACAGTTGTGATGAATTATCACTAGAGTAATAAAATGTGTAAATCATGAAATCGCAGTACAGAATTTGGTGTCATTGTTAAAGTTATGAGTTTGTATTTATATTTATCTGTGCAACACAAAATACCTATGCATAGACGAAAAATATATGTAAATTTAATTTACGCTATATTAAAAAAACACATATGCACCTTCCTTTTAAAATAATGCAAGCCATAAAACAAATTATTAAAAAATTCAAAAAGAAAATAAAAAATGTATTTTTACCATTATACCCTTTTGAATTAAATAATAAAGCTAAATATTCAAAAAAAATTGATT
>BQNB010003823.1:0-109361 GCA_026074375.1 Tanacetum coccineum
CATTAAAACTCAACAAAATGACGACCCTACAGTTTGCTGATACTCACAATTTGGTCGTGTTTTTTTCTAAACCCACTAAAATTAAAAGGTTTGAGCAAATAATGGATTTTCTGAATGCAAACCCTATAAGATATGGATTTTCTGAATGCAAACCCTATAAGATATGGATTTTCTGAATGCAAACCCTATAAGATATGGATTTTCTGAATGCAAACCCTATAAGATATGGATCTTGAATTCCTTATCTTGTGTAAGGTTTAGTTATACAAGATAAATCCTACACAACTATGGTAGAAACTTTGTAAAATATATCAAAGATTATGCGAAATCTAATCTTTGATCAATAAGAAGAATATTCAATAGAACAGTAATTCTAATGATCACACAGATTAACAAACAAAGCCTCAATATATTAATACGAATACTCTAACTAGTATTAAGGTTACAAAACCTTGAAGCTATAATGATATCAAAACAAAAGATATCAAACTCTATGCCCTAGGACCTCCTTTTATACACCAAGGAGTCCTAGTCGATTTACAATATATTCCTAAAACTTAGAATATTCTCAAAGATCTATTCTATAAATAACAATCCTTATCAACTAAGTAATCTTGATCTCCAATCAATCTTTATCTTTTCTCTGAGCAGTCTTTATCCTTTCTTTGATAGTAGAAAATCTTCTAGCAGTCTTAATCTTTTCAGCAGTTATAACTTTGTAATAGCAGCATTAACTCTGAACAAGCAGTAGTAACTTATACACCAGCATCATTAACTGAGTAGCAGTAATTTCAAACAGCATCAAGAAGCTTTTAATCCTAACAATCCTCCCCTAAACTTGACATTTTTCTTCAAAATCTCAAGTTTCTTCATTGAAAGCTTCATTAATCACTAGGAGGATGATTCTAAACACTCCATTGATTCTTGAGTTGTTTTGTGATGAGCTTAAGAAGCTTTCATTCCAATGATCATCTTTAAGCTTTTTGTTCAACATATCAGTAATTGTAGGAGCTGTAAGAGGATATCTCTTTTCTAACAAGATATGAATGTGCACATTTTGCTTCCTCGATGAATGTACTCTATATGAGTCATGTAGCTTCCATTTTAATACTCTGTAGTCTGGTTGATTTTTCCATACTTAACTTCAACATGTGGGTCAAACATTGTCTTCAAATCTCCATATAAAACTTAATCCAAGTCCTCCCCTAGTATTGTTGATCCATACTTAGCTTTTACCAACTTGTACAAAGTTTCTAAGTCTTGTCTGTCAAAACTTTTAGGCATATGACAGAACACTAAGTACATCTTTGAACTTCCATCAGCCCTGATTATCTGGTAATAGCTTTTCTTTCCTTCTTTGTGGATCTTCTAGTCAACAATGCTTGGAGGCTTAGTAGCCAAAGGAATAGCATCAACTGCTACTTTCTCTTCATCAATAATGACTTCCATCTGACTTTTAAGCTTAGTGTTTTTTATCATCATACCACCTTCTGCTCTCTTAATACTTTTTGTTCTAGATTCTCTTCCTACTCTCTTGATCTGCTCTCTTATGCTATAGCCTGTTTTGCATCAGATTCTTTAAAACTTTCTTTCAACAACTTGTATCCATATCTACAAATTGTGTTTACCCTTTTTCATTGCTTTGTCAAATAATTCTTGAATATTTACAAAAGACTTGCTCTTAAAATCTTTGGGCTTCCATCCTTCGATGTTTTTCAGAAAATACACATGATACTCCTTTGTTGAGCTTTTGTTGGTGGTTTGTTCCTTTTCTCTTCTGCTCTTTTTGCTGCAAAGTGTTTCCTTCTTTTCTCTAAGAGTTGTTGAAACAATTATAGCCTTTCTTTATATGGCACGCTTAAACTTTCTACTAAAGTCAACTCTTCTTGTTCTCTTGCCTGCAATCATTCAGCTAATAACTGATATGGTTCTCAGGTCAAAAATTTTAGTGTGCGATCAGATCCGAAACTGAGTAGTTAAAAGTTTGATTTTATTTGAGGCACTTAAGGAAGGAAATAAATTAGTAGAAAAATCATGGAGTTAGTAGACTCATGATATTTAACCTGTGATTTTTGGTAGAATTTATAAAGCTCGGTAGGTTTGGTTTAGAAAATGGTTAAGTGAGGTTAAAATTCTGCGTTTTTGGGTAAATTGTAAGTCTTTGAAATAATGTGTAAACGAATTGGTTAATGTCGGGCATGGTGTCGGGGTGACCCATGAGGGTAACTAAACACCTTAGACATCTATCATATGATTGTTACATGTGCTTAAGCTTTTGACTTAGTAGCGTGTAACACGAGTTATTTTGTTGTTTAGATTTGTGCTAGTTGTTTGTGAAGCTTTTTGTTGGAATCTTTTGGAAAGCTAAGCAAAGGTGAGTTTCATAGCCCATTTTTCTCATGTTATTTTAGGGGTGAGAATGATGCTTGTTGTTGTGTTAAAATGTTTTTAAGCTTGTTGTAGTTATGTGTATTGGATTGTGGGCACGTTCCGTCCCATTGTGTTACGATATGATATGTTTGATATTGTGGATCCCAATATGCAAAACGAGGTGTGACGGTGGTAAGACTGCGTGAGCTAATATGAGGCCATGTAGCACACATATGTAGTTGATATGATTGTGGATCGTGGGCACGTTCCGTCCCGTTGTTGTTATTTGTTGTCATGAATTGTTTTGGTAATTGCAGCAGCTAATTAAAAGTTTTTGGATATTATTGTATGTCGTAAACCTATGATTCTCGTTCAACTTTATGTTGACGTTTTAAGCATCATTTGCAGACGAGTTTAATGGTGCTAAGATAGAGCGAAGTGGCTAGAAGAGACCGTAGGATGCTTGGAGTTTATTTATGCTTTTTGTTTGAATAAATGCGTTTGCCTGAATTGTTTTGATTATGTTTTTGCATGTCATTTATTGACGAGACCTTTTTCTCATTAATAAAGACAACATTAGGTTTTGGGTATTGTTATGACACTTTGTGTCTTTGCTTTACTTTACTTTTCATTTTAGTATTCTCTATATAGACACCATGTGTTGTGATGATATCCATTCTTGTTTACGCCTCGCGTTTCCGCCTTGGCGGGGTGTGACACTAACTATTATAACTAACAGTACTAATAAACTGACAGTACTAACACTTTGTACTGGCATCACTAACTATTACACCAACAGTACTAATGACTTAGACTATTTTCTCCAATCTTCAACAACAGCACAAACTTGAACCAACAGCATTAAGTTGTAGAAGCCTCTAATTCCTAACATGATTGCTTGAAGTCTTGCAACTGGAGCAATGGTCTCATCATAATCTATGCCTTCTTGCTGATTGTAGCCTTGAGCTATGCCTTCTTGCTGATTGTAGCCTTGAGCTACAAGTCTTGCCTTGTTTTTGATGACTATTCCAGTTTCATCCCTTTTGTTTCTGAAAACCCATTTAGAGCCAATTATGGTTTTGCCATAAGGTGCAGGAACTAATGTCCAGACTTTATTTCTGGCAAATTGGTTTAGTTCATCTTGCATGGCATCAACCCATCCAGGATGCTTTAGTGCTTTAGAGACCTTTTTAGGTTCTTCTTCAGAGAGAAAATCTACAAAGAGACATTCATGAGCTAAAGCAGCACTAAGTTATTTGGCCATAGCTCTTGTGAGCATTCCAGCCCCTGGATTACCAATGATATTGACCAGCTCAATGTGTTTGTCTTGAGACCATCTATCTTGAGGAACTGGAGTGACCACTGATGGAATAGGTAAGGGTGGAGGAATTGGAATAGTATTTTGTGCTGAAGTATCCTCTACACTTGGAGAGGATAAGTGTTCAGAGATCTGAATGTCTTTAGTGTTTGGGAGATTATCAATGATTTGTTCATCATTGGTGTGATTGGAATGTTCAGAATGATCATCATTTAAGATTTCATCATTTTGCACAGATTGATCATTTTGATCTATATGACCATTTTGGTCAGATGAAACTTCAGTTTCAAGAACCACTGGTTCAGGACATTCATAGGGTTCTATGAAGGACACATCATTGCTGTTTGTTTGATACCTTTGAGAAGGTTCATAAGGATGAAGATATTCATCAGGTGGATATCTTTCTGTTTCAGCAATGTTGATGTTGTCAACTGAAGGTTTTGAGAATTTGATAGCCTCAGGGCTTTCATCAAATGTGATGTGATAGGTTTCTTCAATTTGTTGTCTTCTAGTGTTGAAGACTCTGAAGGCCTTGGAAACAAGTGAGTATCCAAGAAGATAACCATCATCAGCTTTTTCATCAAATTTTCCTAAGTGATCTTTATGATTGTGGATGTAAACTGGACATCCAAAGACATGAAGAAAATTAATGTTTGGTATTTTTTTATGAAAAATTTCATAAGGTAGGTTCACACCCACATGGGTGGTAAGAACTAATCCTAAGGCTGATAGGCTAGTATATTTGTAAAACTTTGTTTATATTACAATTTCTATTCTAAATATGGTACAAAAGCTCTTTCCAAGTTCAGTCCTGACACTGGACTTGTCTTATACCCTATTCAGGATAGGTTGACTTCAGGTGATAAGAGCTTGGACATACTTCTTTCAAACAAAACCTCCTAATCTTCAGTACTCTTTGTCTTCAGTTGTGTTTCTAGTTTGTTGGATATTATAATGGGCCCACAGTGCGATCCTAAAGCCATAAAACACCTGAACCCAACACTTCTCTTTTGCTCGAGGCTTTAATCGAATAAGAGACCGCCTCACCTGAAATTCAGACCTTTCTTGTAGGACAGGCTGAGCCTCATGAAGGTAACGCACAGAGTGACTATACACACATTAGACTTGTGAATATGATATAGTGGAATTTACACTTAGTTATTTTGAGGTATTATAAAACCTAATGAAAGACTTAGTGGGCAAAGAAATGCCCTAACAATCTCCCCCTATATTTGGATATATAAATATCTATAAATAACTACTATATCTATATAAATAATACTCGGTTATATATATATAATATATATATATATAATATAGCCCAAGTTTATAAAACGGTGTGCAGAGTAAATACCAGCTTCGTCTCATATCGAGTTATAGAAAGCTTTTAAGGATACTGAGTTCAACACAAAAGTACTTCATTAATCGATTACAAGGCCCTATTATCTATTACAAAAGATGACAAAAAATACATCATAAGTACTCAGTCCATCTCATATCCAAGAGCTTCCAACTTGACCTTCTTTTACTTGAGCTTTTCTTGGTCAGGATGTTCAGCAATGAGTTTATTCAATTTCATGCTGAACCTTGCATTTTCAAGTGATTGAACCATAGAGGCCGCTACATGGTACGAAACAAGAGCTTCCATCCTTACTTTGTTAATGTCACTCCATCTTTGAAATGCTTGGTCACCGAATTCATCAGTGAAGAAGATTCCATACTCAGGCTCTTTGATGACCATGTTGTTGACAAACGGAACATTCTCAGGGAGTGTTCGATTGTATTCTAATCCAGCAATTTTGATTTTATGCTCAAGTTTCATGTGTTTCCTCTTTCTTCTTAAGGATTTGGACGAATCCTGTTCAGGGATAGGAGTAGGGAGTGTTGAAGGTATTTCAAGCTCCTCAGTAATTTTCTTAATCCTGTCATACCTTCGGCTTAGAAAGTTCATCAAGTCTTTTACAACTGTATTTTTCTTTCTGGGAATAATCTTCCTTAGCTCATCCAATTCATAAATACCAAATTTACCAAAAGCAAAAGGATCGTGGACATCAAAGTTTTTGTCGTCGATGCCTCTGTAGACTGTTATAACAACTGGCTTGGTTTTTGGATGAATTTTGATATCGGTGATTTTCTCTGGTTTCAGTCTGCTACTGATGGTCCACATGTAGTTATCATATTTGTGCTTCCTGAGTTCAAGAGATTTTTTGACTTTTTTAGTGTGTTTCCTCTTGAGGACTTCATGTTCAGCATCATGTGCTTTCTTAAATTTCTCACCTGCTTTGGCAGTGATTGTCTCTTTTAGATGAATCCCTAGCTTCTTTGCTTCTTCTCGAACCACCTTAATCACCTCAGGCTTGTTTATTGCATTCAACCTGGCTTCGTTCTTAACTTTTTTTATTTTCTCTTCATTGTCCAAATGTGCCCCCAATCTGTTTAGACGTGAGATGAAACAACTTTTCATTTATTGTGTAAGGAACAAGAACTGAAGCATCAGGATCAGGATGAACAATAGATGAGGCTTTAATTCGCTTTCTTTGATCCTTAGCCTGCTCATCAGTGGCAATACCTTTGCCCTCTCTTTGTGGGACAGTTGGTTCATGGTTGATGATGGTGATTGGTTATGCCTGAATGACTGAGGGTTGAGGTGTGGATGCACCAATAAACTCAATGTTATCATCTGTTGAGTGCTTAGGTTCTTCAGGCTTTTCTTGCCTGTTTGCATCAGTCTCCCCCTTAGTATGAGACGAAGGATCTTCAGTGGCAGTGTTGGGTTTATTCTCCCCCTCAACATTTGCTAGAATGTGAGTAAAAGCAAGTGTTGGAGTGACACTGCCTGAGGGAGCTGAAGAGGATTGGCCTTTGAAGACTTGGTACATTTTAGTCATCATGGACTTGATAGAGAGAGTGTTTGCCTTAAGAGATGACATGCTAGATTGGATGTGGTTTTGAGCTCGTTCAAGACCTGAAAGTCTGGAACCAAGATTTCAGGCCATGTTAGTAGAGGATTTGGCCCAAGCAACTAACTCTCGTCTTGTTTGAGAGCATGAGCTTGAGGATATTTCACAGTAGACTGCAGATCAGAAAAATCAAAGCCCTAGATTAAGGAGAGAACCTCAATGATATTTGTAGAGATCTTAGTGAAAGTCTTAGTGGCTTCACTAATTTTCTTGTTTATGGCAAGGTCATCCTTGACAGCATTATTGATTTCTTTGAGAAGCTTAGTGATGATATTAAGGCCTTTGTAAAGATCACTGATTGTAGTGCTGCTTTTGTCAAGATAATTCATGGAGGCCTCAACTAGCTTGTCAGTATGATCTCTGTGAGCAATGTTTTCATCATAATATTCATCAATTGAGGCCTTGAGGTTGGCACAGTGAACAGCTGCCTCTTTATGCTTCTCCCAGTGATCCTATTAAACAAAACACTTGACACCTTTCTAAGATACTTTACCAGTTGTCGTTCAGTGAGTGGGAGAGTGTTGTCATATTTCTTGAGAATGTCATTACTGGAGGAGTGAGAGTCTGATGCTTCAGTGTATGGAGCAGTAGATAGGCTTATCTGCCTGAGGTGGAGAAGACTAATGTTGTATTGCAGCAGCCTAAGGATCTTCATTCACCTCTTTACCAGCTCCCAAGATATCCTTATCACTTTCCTGAGCTTCATCATCAGATAAGAGAAAGGCTCGAACATCTGCAAAGGTAGATAGTACCAAAGGTTAGGCATACGGCTCCCCTTCATACGAAGGCTCACCTTCATTTTTTGTCAGGGATGGTACCTCAATCTAGTGGACTGGATCTGATCCACCTGGTACTTAGCACTAGATCCTGAAGGACCAGCAACAGTGGGGTGGATTGGTTCCATATCAGCGGGTGTTTTGTTTCCCTCTGAGTCTTTGTCCCCAAGTGGACCTTCAAGACGCGGCGTGGTTTTAGCCGTGCCTTCATTAGAAGTTGTGGAAGGCAATCCCTTATCAGTGGGCTGATCGTTTCCCCTTGAGTCTTTGGGATCAGTAGCTGTACCCTCAGGTAAAGGTTATGATTTACGAGTGCCCTTATCAAGTGTGGAAGGCAATCCTGTACCATCTAGTTATATGTGTCTCTCTGGATCTTGGGGACCAGGTACGGTGCCTGAGGAGACTGAGTAGGATTGCTCAGAACCCTCCGTTGGCTTGGGGGTGGTGTTGCCTTAGTTTCCTTGGGTGCCTTTTTGGATAGGGGCTTTTTTGCTCTTCTTAGAGAGTGCTCTGGAAGCCTCAGGGCCCTGTGACTTTGGTAAGGTTGGAGTCATAGTCTGAGATTTCCCTTTCTTTGGCTTTATAAACAAAGGAAGTTAAGACATTGAATCCCTCTGATTGTTCACAGCAATCATATGGGTCATCAATTCAATATTAGTGACTTTGGATAGGTCTTTTGTAAAATTTGAGTTACTCAGGATGGCAGGTAGATACCCAAATCTTGCTTCCTAAGTGTAGTCATAATCCAGTAACACTTCTAAAGCACATGAGATAAATCTAGGGTAAGAAACATATTTCAGCCTAGACTTATTCAATAGTGTAACACCCCCATTTTTACATATAGCAGCGGAAGCTAATCTGGGGTATTACTTCAAGGGTACAACAGTCATAATCATAGAAAACGAATCAAAAGAGTCGTTTTTAAAAATAAGTTATCATTCATTATTTCTTCATAGTTTTTACAAACGAGAGGTTTCCAGAATCTAAAATACAACATTTGAATGATAACGGTTTTTCCATCTTCGTGTCCTCGTCACTCCGTGCCATTAGTTACCTGAGATAAAACATGTTAAAAAGTCAACACAAAGGTTGAGTGAAATCCATATGTTTAAGTAATATAATTTGAATGCAAATGCGGATATTTGGGTTTTACTGTTGATATACACCCAGTATTTGAAAACATTAATATATTATTTGCCATTAGCTCATGAATCCGATGCCTTAGGTTATAATGATAATATTGCCCCTGCGGGCACCTTTGCCAAAATACCCGCGTGATTTCTAATGATGTGCAATTGGTTTACCGTAACTGGGAACAAGCGGATGAGTCCAAGCCCAAATGATCTATTCACATCATTCGCGTTACTACGGAGAGTAATTAACGGTTATGTATTATGGGGGCAACTTAAAGGACAAATCAGGTTACTTAGGCATTAGTAAATTAAAATAGAATGAGAAATAATTGATTCATGTTTATAGCATGTATCCCCTCGCGGGTTTATAAAAAGATTGAAAAATGCGAGGCTATGAACTCACCTGAACAGTTATAGGGAAATTGATAGCTAATGTATAGGGAATGAAGGTAAACGGCTTCAACACGGCAATCACAGACAACCTGGGTTAATATATGGCAAGTCTTAGTTTGATTGTATATATAAGTTTTTGGATATCGATGTTGGTTTTGATATAAAAATTATCATAACACCGTTCGGGCCATCATAGTTTAGAAGTCATTTAGTAAACGTTTGTGGAGCTAGGGCACTTTAAATCGTAAACCCAACAACTCAGACAGAACGTAGTACCAAGATGAAACTTTTTTAATATTGAAGCCTTCACTAAGTATTGTGGTATGATATGATCCGGGGACATGATTTTTGAATGACATCGATGATTGAATTATATAAGGATTTAGTACATTAAGCAGTTTTTAAGCCTTTTATTCAATATTGGGATGTAAGCACGAGGAGCGTTAATTAAAGTTATGTCTGGTAATGTTTTGAATATGATTTTACACTTTTTCAAAATGTTACATTTTAGACCCTGAGGTTTGGAAAACTGCAAGTAGACCCTTGGGGTTTGCATTTTTACGACTTTGGTCCTTCAACTTTTATTGATATACCAAGTAAACCTTATACTTTAAAAAGTGACATAATAGACCCCTATAGTTATAACTTTGATAAAAAGGCCACATTTTAGTCCTTTTAGTTATATGTTTCTGAAAAAAAAATTTATGATATATACCCCTTGCTATGGATTATAATTACAAAACATGTCCAATTACCATTGCAAGCTTAATTTAAACACACATTTTCAATAAGTCATTTATAAGTTATAATAACTAAAATATGAGTTTTAACATAACATAAGTTTTTAATTTAACGATTCGTTAAGTTAAAAGGACCGTTAAAACGGGTCAAATTAGGATTCAATAATGAAAAAGGCTGTGGTTTTAAGGTCAAATTCTCTTATGACTTATCAAAGTACTTATTTTAACATTATAATAGCTTATTAGGATTGATTATAACAAAAGTTTACAAGTATTATCCCTAGTTTTAAGTAAAAAAACAAGAAATTAGGCGTTTCGGGTGTCGGTTTGGATCTAAAAAGGCATATAAACTTATGTTTTTCGAGTTCAAAGCTTTATATTATGATTTTAGCAAGAACATATGAACATTATGACGTTACACTGAGCAGAATATAAGCTTATAGAACTGGTTTAGCTTATAGCTTGGAAACGGGTCAGAATCGGGACTTTCGGCTTCGTACGGCTAGAGTAACGACTCTCGGGCTTCGTTTCTTGGTTTCTTTTGCTTCCTTTCTGTACTTGAGACTTCTTAATATCTATTAGAATTCATATTGAGCAAGGAGTTGATACTATGATGGGTTTATAGAGGATTGAAGGGGGGGAGAAGAAAAAAATTAACCACCCCCCAAAAAAACTTTTTTGCCTTCCTATTGTATATTGTTTCAAGCTTAGATGAGGTAAGCAAGGGTTATGATCTGGTCTTGACAAATAGGGGATACGCTAGTTATCTAGTTCTAGTTTCTAGTTCCCTAGTATCTTAGTTCCTCTTACTAGTCTCCTCTAGTTAGGGAGGTGTATAAGCTAGAAAATGAAGTGTGTCTTAGTCTAGGAAGTAGCTTTGAATGTGCTGGCTTGTTTCTTTGTATGTACTCGGCTGAAGGAAGCGAAAAAACAAGGCAAGTGCTTCCTCAAATTTGACCAAGTGATTGGTCTATTAGGTACATAAGAGCTTTGAATGTTTCTAGGAAGGTTCTTGGTGGTCATTTGCACATGGTAGCTATTTAGAGGGGTCAAAATGGTCTTAGGAAGCAAAACCGGGTCATATTTTGCCAGGTTCGACGGGTTCTTCAAAGGTTTAACAACGGTACATTATGTTATAAATGATTAAGGAATGATGAAATAGGTGTTAAGGCTCTTGGATCTATAAGTAATTAGCAAAGATTAGGAATTGGTTTGGGTTAAAACAGTATTAGACATTGACATAAATGGGTGTACGGGTTCAACTAGGGCTCGTTTAGGGTTTTCTTGACTTTCTTGGCTTATATTTTGCATACTCTTGATTAGGAATGATGGAATACAAATCCTAGGGCTTATATAAAGTATTATCAATGAAGTTTGGTTGTTGGTTTAAGTTAAAATGGGTTGAAATTGAGAAAACGGGTCAAAGTTACAATTAGGGCATAATTAGGGTTTTCTGGATTTGTTAAGGTTTTCTAGGCTTTGATTTCTTGTACATTGCCAAGTTAATGATAGGTTTACATTTTTGATTTTTTAAATCATTTTATGAGTTTATAATGGGTCCTTGGTTGGTTATTTGGGATTATAATGGTTTAAAAACGAGTAAACGGGTTAAGGTTAAATGAACCAATTAGGTACATTTAGGGTTTCTAGGATATGTTTTACGTACAAGTGAAGTAAAATGATGAAGTAATGATGAAATAATGATTGAATAGGATTGATATGATTGTAAAATAAGTTTTTACAACTTATTTGAGTGTTGGTTTGGGTTTACAATGGATAAAGGCAAGCAACCAGGTATGGTTTAGGAAACTAGCTCAGGTTTTGGGTTCTTAGGGTTTTGAATTGAGGGTTTTTGATGTCGTAAAAGATGTATGAAAGCTTATGAATAGAATATTTAGGGTTTAAATCTTGTAAAATGAGTATATTAGCTTGCTCACAAGTGACAGTGAAGAGATGAGAATGAAAATGGAGGTAAAACGGCTATTTTAGAGATCATGCTTAATGACTTGTACATTGAGCTTTTAGAGACTTGTACTTTGACTTGAAGAGATTTTATATTTCAAATGAGATGTTATATTTCTTGTACATATGCTTTAGTAGCTTGTGCATTCACTTTAGGAGTTAACCCTTCCATGAGATTAGGGTTTAGGGCATCCGATAATGGTTTAAAGCCCATTTTGATATGATGTTGCAATGGTACTTTTAGGAATAAATGTACCCTTGTAATAATGATATTTGATACTGACTTGATATGTTTGGATGTATATATTGGGGATAGGATTGCCAATACGTCGTTGTACGTTTTTGAGTCGGTTAACTTGAGTTATGCAGGTTATATTGCTATTGAGTTCTTTGGCAAAGTAATGTAAGTAATAAAGCAATAAAAATTTCTTGAAAAAAGGTGAGTTCATATATAACTGATAGATTGTACATCATCTAACTTAATAGATGGATATTTACATTTATGAAAATTGTGGGTTGTTATAGTCTCCACCCCTTACAGAAATCTCGTCCCGAGATTTAATTGAACTTGAAGTGATGTTTGAAAATAGATGAGGATATTTGGCATGAATTTCGTCTTCGCGTTCCCATGTAAATTCTGGTCCTCTTTTAGAGTTCCATCGTACTTTGATTATAGGAATACGACTTCTCTTGAGTTGCTTGATCTCACGGTCCATAACTTCTACTGGTTCTTCTACAAAGTTAAGCTTGTCGTCAAGTTGAAGTTCTTTTATTGGAATAACGAGAGATTCGTCGGATAAGCATTTCTTGAGATTAGAAACGTGGAAAGTATTGTGGATACTACTAAGCTCTTCAGGAAGCTCTAGTTTGTATGCTACTGGGCCAATTCGTTCAAGAATTTTGAATGGTCCAATGTATCGTGGATTAAGCTTTCCTCGTTTTCCGAATCGAAAGATACCCTTGCGAGGTGATACTTTCAACATAACACGATCGCCAACTTGAAATTCTAAAGGCTTTCGCCTTACATTGACGTAACTTCTTTGTCGATCTCTGGCAGCTTGCAAGCGTTGACGAATTTGTACGATCTTTTCAGTAGTTTCTTGAATTATTTCTGGTCCCGTAAATTGAGAATCTCCAACTTCGGCCCAACAAACAGGTGATCTACACTTTCGTCCATAAAGTGCTTCGAATGGTGCTGCCTTGATACTGGCATGATAACTGTTGTTGTATGAAAATTCTACCAATGGTAAATGTTTATCCCATCCTTTCCCGAAATCTATGACACAAGCTCGTAGCATGTCTTCGAGTGTTTGGATGGTTCTTTCACTTTGTCCATCGGTTTCAGGATGGTATGTTGTACTCATGTCTAGTTGAGTACCCTAAGCATTTTGCAATGATTGCCAGAATCTGGACGTGAAATGGCTGTCACGATCCGAGATGATAGAGATTGGCACGCCATGTCGAGAGACTATTTCTTTGATGTATAATCTTGTAAGAGTTTCCATACTATCAGTCGCTTGAATGGGTATGAAATGAGATGATTTGGTAAGACGATCGACAATGACCCAAATGGCATCATGCCCAGTTGAGGTTTTGGGTAGCTTTGTAACTAAATACATTGTTATCCTTTCCTATTTCCACATAGGAATTTCTGGTTGTACCAATAAGCCGGATGGCTTTTGACATTCTGCTTTAACTCTAGAACATGTCAAATACTTGCTAACATATTCTGCGATGATTGCCTTCATGTTAGGCCACCAATAGAGTTTCTTTATATCATGGTACATCTTATCAGAACCCGGGTGAATAGAATATTTGGATTTATGAGACTCGTGCATGATTAAGTCTCTTAAACCGCCAAAAAGTGGTAACCAGCTTCGGTTTTTGATACAACGAGTTCCATCAGGACGAATTTCAAATGATTTGTCCATTCCTCGTAGGTTCTCGTTTTTGACATTTTCTTCTTTGAGGGCTTCATTTTGGGCTTCGAGGATTTGAGATGGTAATTTTGGATGAACAGTTAAGATTAATGCTCGAACTCGAAGGGGTTTGATTCGTTTCTTTCGACTTAAGGCATCTGCTACAACGTTTGCCTTCTGGGTGATAAACAAATTTCACAATAATATTTGCGAGTAGTTCAAACCCCATCGGCGTTGCCTCATATTCAATTCTTTTTGACGAAGAATATGTTGAAGGCTTTTGTGATCAGTGAAAACTGTACACTTTGTACCGTATAGATAGTGTCTCCAGATTTTAAGAGCGAATATTACTGCTCCTAATTCGAGATCATGAGTGGTATAGTTTTCTTCATGAGGTTTGAGTTGTCGAGATGCATAAGCAATGACTTTTTCTCGTTGCATTAATACAGCTCCTAACCCTTGAAGAGATGCATCACAGTAAACCGACAAAATTATTGTTTCTTCTGGTAATTGCTGAGGATTGAGTGTGCTTCACGGAGTTTTTGTTTAAGGAGTTGAAAAGCTGATTCTTGTTCTTCGCCCCAGATATAACTCTTGTTTTTCTAGGTTAATTTAGTCAAAGGCTTTGCAATCTTTGAAAAACCTTCGATAAATCTTCGATAATAGCCGGCGAGTCCTAAGAATTGACGTACTTCTGTGGGTGTAGTGGGAGATGTCCAATTCTTAACGGCTTCGATTTTGGCAGGGTCAACATGAAGTCCTTGATTATCGATGAGATGACCAAGAAATTGCACGATATGTATCCAGAAATCACATTTAGAGAACTTGGCATACAATTTCTCTTTTCGGAGTAATTCCAAGATTATTCTGAGATGATTTGCATGTTCTTCTTTGTTACGAGAATAGATAAGAATATCATCGATAAACACTATTACAAATTTATCCAGATAAGGTTTACAAACACGATTCATGAGATCCATGAATACAGCAGGTGCATTTGTTAAACCAAATGGCATGACTTGAAATTCATAGTGTCCGTATCTTGTTCTGAAAGCAGTCTTAGGAATATCTCTTTCCCTTACTCTCAGTTGATGATAACCTGATCTTAAGTCGATTTTTGAATAAACGCTTGAACCTTGAAGTTGATCGAATAAGTCATCGATCCTGGGCAATGGGTAACGATTCTTTATAGTAAGTTTATTCAACTCTCGGTAATCGATACACATTCTGAAAGATCCGTCTTTCTTTTTAACAAATAAGACAGGAGCTCCCCAAGGCGATGTACTTGGTCAAATGAAACCTCGGTCAGTGGGTTCTTGAAGTTGATTAGACAACTCCTGCATTTCTGAAGGAGATAATCTATAAGGTGTTCGAGCTGTGGGTGCTGCTCCGGGGATTAAGTCAATTTGGAATTCTACTTGGCAAACAGGAGGGATACCAGGTAGATTTTCAGGAAAGACATCTGGAAATTCTTTGACTACGGAAATGTCTTCGAGTCTCTTCTCGTCTGCTTTCTTCTCCATAACTTGGATCATAAAAACTTGACAACCTCGGATTATACTTTTAGTTTTTTATACAAGATATGAGATTTAGTCGAGTTTTACTTCGATCACCTTGAATGATTAGAGTTTCACCGTCGATAGGAATGTGAACAACTTTCTCATCACAGAGAACTTTGGCATGATATTTGGATAACCAATCCATACCAATGACTACGTCGAAACTACCAAGTTTAATTGGCATGAGGTCGATTTCAAAAGGTTGATTTAGTAAAGTTAAGGTGCAGCCTTTAATAATAGTGTTTGTGCTTACTAAGTTTTTGTCAGCCATTTCGATATTATAAAAGGTATCTACTATAATAGACGGAATATTTAGCATAGAGGCAAGCGGTAGGATTTATAAAACTTCTATCAGCTCTGGAAATCCAAAAATACCCTGACTAAATGCTGATATTTAGGAGAACATACCCGTAATGGACGTTTGGGTCTTGTTGGCATTCTTATCTTGAGCATGTAGGCTCTTCCTTAGGCGATTAATGTTGGTCTTTTGGATACTGATTTATGTAGTGTCCTTCTCAACCCACAAAGCATGGCAAAACCAATGCTCCCTGGGAGTTGATTCCTTCCAGTGGCTGGTTCTTGTACTTCGGCACCAGTTTCTTGTTAGATGGCCCATTCTGTTGCAATTATTCCCTACAAGTACAGGTCCGGTGTGTTGTGATGGTAATTGCACCTCTACCAGAAGGGAGATCTCGGCATACATACCATTTTTCTGATGAAGTAATGATAGGCTCATACAGCTTTTGCCTTGGTTTCTGTTGTCCGTACGATTATTGTAACGATTGTTGGTGTCTGCGTTGTTTTGCATGCGGGGAATTGTTGTTGAAAGTTCTTCAGTGGTCAAACCTTCTTTTTTGTCGTTTGCGATACCTGATTGGACATTGCTTAGTTACTTGATACATTAGCTTTGGGCTATGTTGATGGCTTCCTCTAAAGTTTGAGGTTTTTTAAGAGGCCAGTAACGATTTCTTCATGCTTCGAGGTAGACCTCGATAGTGTAATAGATTCCAAGAGTTTATCGTTGTTTGGACCATGTTGGACATGGAAAACGTTACTTCTTGGAAGTCTTCTAACATAAGGTTTAAGATCATTTCCCTTTACAATCAGATTGTAAAGTTCTTCTTCCATTTTTCTGATCTCAGTCCGGGGATAATACTTATTCGTCAGAAGCCTTTTTAACTCAGTCCAGGTAATTTGATTGGCTTGCTCTATTCCCATAGGCTGGGCATATGCATTCCACCAGGACAAGGCATCGTCAGTTAAAGTACCAGTAGCAAAAGTTACTTTGTTTTCTTCGGCACATCTGCTACGAGGAATACTGATTCGGTTCGTTCAAAACAGCGAATAAGGACCTACTGCTCTCTGTGTACCATTAAAGTAGGAAAAAGGTTGACTGCTAATGAACCTCTTTGTAGTTTCTCGTTTTCACTGCAGGAGTTCCAGTAGGACCGGTGTTCCTGTTGGGATTACTAGCACTTGCCATTGTTGCAGCTTGAGCTTCTAGAGCCGTGGTGACACTGTCAGCAACTAGCTTTCTGATGGCATCTTGAGTCATAGCCGGTGATTCTGATGCTCTTTTTGGAGGCATTCTACCAACAAAAGATAACACGTAATAAGAATGATAGGAGTAATGCTCAAATTTTTTAAAGAGAAATACTTAGTTTTAAATTTTTAAGCATATTAACAATAAAGATATTGAAGCTGTTGGATCATGGTTAAGGTATAATGATAAATATAATGATGCGTATGATAGATGAATGATGGATGAAGGAATGATGAATAAATGAAGATGGATAAATGATGAGATGCAATAAAGCGGGAAAAACTACAAGGTATGAAACGGGATTGCCTTTATATTAGAATAACTTGCCTTTTTACTATACATAGTCAAGATTTGATAAGTGTTTTTATTTATACCACACATCCCGTGGCTAGGTTAAAGCTAAAGACTGGAATTTTTAAACTAGAAACTAGAAATAGATGATCACTGGAATGCGGTGTTCTGGATTTGAGGATAGAGTTCATGAGTTTTTCTATATATTCTTGGTGACGAGTTTTCCATATCATTGATGACTTCTGCCAATCCGCGACGATTCCCCCGATCGCGTCGACGAAGATTCTCCTCGATTCCGAGCGTCGATGATTGCGATCGATCGCAACGATCGATTTCTCGCCGCCCGAATTCTATAGCGAGCTAAGGAGATCTTATGGTTGGATCCTATTTGCTTTCTCCGGAGTTTAGTGATCTGAGTATGGGCTTGCTGGAGTTCTGCTGCGAAGGCGTCAAAATCACGTTAGATGATTATTGTTCCTTTACCAAGACCTTCGATGCCATTTTCAATCTGTTCAAAACGTTCAGGAGGGATTTCTTCTAGATAACCTTGGATACCCTGAATTTGCTCTTCATGACATTTGATAGCTGATTTTCGGGAAGTTTCACCAATCTCAAGAGCTTGAGGTTGGGATGGGGTAGGAGTGGGAGGGAGACAACTGCATTAGTGGAAAGGAGTACTTCTGGGGAGAAAAGAATTCTTGAGTTTTAGGTGGATATATAATTTGGGACGGGATTGGTGATTTTTTAGTATAGAAAGCTTGTAAAGCTTTCATGTAAGGATCATCGGGAAATAATGAAAGGGTCGGTGAAGTTAGCGGGACAATTCCAAATGAATTGGAAGCACTAGAGTAAGTTTTCCCTAGAGAGGTCGGGATATAATCCGGTGAAGCCGGGGGAACATAGTTTGGGAAATGGAAGAAAAAGACATCCTCCAAATTAGAAATAGGATGATCGGGGGAAGACATCGTTCTGTTAATAACCCAGCAGTAAATAACATAAGTTATTTATTTAGTAATATAATAGTTATGTAACTTTACATACCATTCCGGGAGATATAGCGGCACGAAGGACTTTCTTGGATGGAAAAAGAAAAGTAGTTATAGTTAAGGTTTTAACCTTGTTCTCTATAACGTTGGCTCTTGATACCAAATCTGTAACACCCCTATTTTTACATATAGCAGCGGAAGCTAATCTGGGGTATTACTTCAAGGGCACAACAGTCATAATCATAGAAAACGAATCAAAATAGTCATTTTTAAAAATAAGTTATCATTCATTATTTTCAGAGTTAGTTTTTACATACGACGAGGTTTCCCAGAATCTAAATCACAACATTTTGAATGATAACGTTTTCCATCTTGCGTTTTTTTGTCCTTCGTCACTAGTGCATTAGTTACCTGAGATAAAAACATGCTAAAAGTCAACACAAAGTTGAGTGAAATCCATAGGGTTTAAGTAACACTATAATTTGAATGCAAGATGCGTTATTTGGGTTACGTTGATATACACCCAGTATTGAAAACATAATTTATTATTGCCATTAGCTCATGAATCCGATGCCTTAGGTTATAATGATAATATTGCCCCTGCGGGCACCTTTGCCAAAATACCCGCGTGATTTCTAATGATGTGCAATTGGTTACACGTAACTAGGTACACCAACGGGGAGTCCATCCCAAATAGATCTATTCACATCATTCACGCTTACTACGGAGAGTAATTAACGGTTTATGATTATGGGGACTTAAAGGCAAAGCAGTTACTTAGGCAATAGTAAATTGAAATAGCATGTAGAAATAATTGCATTCATGTTTATAGCATGTATCCCCCTCGTGGGTTTAGAAAAAGATTGAAATGCGAGGCTATGATACTCACCTGACAGTTTATAGGGAAATGATAGCTAAGGTATAGGGAATGATTGGTAACGGTTCAACATTGGCAATCACAGAAACCTGGGTTAATATTGGTAAGTCTTTAGTTTGATTGTATTATATAAGGTTTTTTGGATATCGTAGTGTTGGTTTTGATATTATAAATTATCATAACACCGTTGGGCCATCATAAGTTTAGAAGTCATTTAGTAAACGTTTGTGGAGCTAGGGTACTTTAAATCGTAAACCCAACAACTCAGACAGAACGTAGTACCAAGATGAAACTTCTTAATATGAAGCTCCCTAGTATTGTGGTATGATATGGATCCGGGACATGATTTTTGAAAGCACATCGATGATGAATGATATAAGGATTAGAACATAAGCAGTTTTAAGCATTTTATTCAATATCTGGAGATGTTAAGCACGAGGAGCGTTAATTAAAGTTATGTCTGGTAATGTTTTGAATATGATTTTACACTTTTTCAAAATGTTACATTTTAGACCCTGAGGTTTGGAAAACTGCAAGTAGACCCCTAGGGTTTGCATTTTTACGACTTTGGTCCTTCAACTTTTATTGATATACCAAGTAAACCTTATACTTTAAAAAGTGACATAATAGACCCCTATAGTTATAACTTTGATAAAATGACACTTTTAGTCCTTTTAGTTATAAGTTTCTGAAATTTATGATATATACCCCTTGCATGGATTATAATTACAAAACATGTCCAAATTGCCATGCAAGCTTAATTTAACATTTCAATAGTCATTTATAAGTTATAATAAACTAAAATATGAAGATTTAACATAACATAAGTTTAATTTAACGATTCGTTAAGTTAAAAGGTAAAACGGGTCAAATTAGGGTTTCAAAATGAAAACACACGGGTTTTAAGGTCAAATTATCTTATGACTTATGAAAGTACTTATTTAAGTAAAAACATGAAACATGAAATTTAAGTAAAAACAAAAGTTTACAAGTTTAACCTATAGTTTAAGTTAAAAACCATGGAATATTAGGGTTTTGGCGTGTACTAGAGTTTTGTGACAAAAAAGGCGATAACTCTTGAGGGTTTTTGAGTTCAGTAAGCTTTATATGTTGATCTTTTGTAGCTAGAACATATGACCATTATGACATTACATGAGCAGAATATAAGTTGTGTTATAGAACCATGGTTTAAGCTTATAAGCTTTGGGAAACGGGTCTAGAATCGGGACCTTTCGGCTTCGTACGGCTCTAGAGTAACGACTCTTCGGCTTTGTTTCTTGGTAGTATTTTGCTTCTCTTTATATACTTGAGACTTCTTAAGATCTATTAGAATTCATATTGAGCAAGGAGTTGCTACTATGAAGGGTTTTTAGAGGAGGAACGTGGTGGGATGAAGAAAAAGTACGAACACACTATGACCTCCTATTTATTCTTGTTTCAAGATTAGTTGAGTAAGCCAAGGGGTTATGATCTGGTCTTGGGGGGGAACACATAGAGGGTCTATTTAGGAGGGTGTAATAAGCTAGAAAAATGATAGTGTGGAGGTCTAGGAAAGTAGCTTGAATGTGTTGGCTTGTTTCTTTGATGTCGCGGCTGAAGTAATGCAATGAAACAAGCCATGTGTTGCTCAGAAATTTGACCAAGGATTTGTCCTAAGTAGGTTGATTATAAGCTGCATTGAAGGTTTCTAGAAGAGTTCTTAGGGGTGGTCATTTGCACTGCGTAAGCAATTTAGAGGGGTGTTTAATATGGTCATAGAAGCAATCCGGGTCTATTTTTGGAGTTCGAGGATTTTCATAAGGTTTTAACAAGGTACATTTTTGGTTATACATGATTAGTAGGGAATGATGAAATGAAATAGGTTGTTAAGGTCTGGATTAAAGTAATCTTAGCAAAGGATTAGGAATTGGTTTAGGTGTTTAAAATACGGATTAGAGAAATTGGAATAAATGGGATTATCTGAGTCCGGGTTCAACTAGGGACGTCGTTTAGGGTTTTCTTGACTTTCTTGGCTTATATGTTGCATATTCTTGATTAGGAATGATGGAATACAAATCCTAGGGCTTATATAAAGTATTATAAATGAAGTTTGGTCATTGATTTAAGTTAAAATGGGTTGAAATTAAGAAAACGGGTCAAAGTTACAATTAGGGCATAATTAGGGTTTTCTGGATTTGTTAAGGTTTTCTAGGCTTTGATTTCTTGTACATTGCCAAGTTAATGATAGATAATGATTTTTAAACTCATTTTATGAGTTTATAATGGCCCTTGGTTGGTTTATTTGGTTCCGGGATTAGTAATGTTACACATAGATAAAACGAGTAATGTGGTTAAATGGACCAATTAGGGACATTTAGGGTTTCTTGGATTTTGTTTTACGTCAGTGAAATTAAAATGATGAAGTAATGATGAAACAATGATTGAATAGGATTATTATGATTGTAAAACAAGTTTTTACAACTTATTTAAGTGTTGGTTTGGGTTTACAATGGATAAAGGCCAAGAAACAAGTCATGGTTTATGAACTAGCTCGGTTTTAGGGTTTAGGGTTTTGAATTAGGGTTTTGAGTGTAAAAAGATGTATGAAAGCTTATGAATAGAATATTTAGGGTTTACATCTTGTAAAATGAGTATATTAGCTTGCTCACAAGTGATATTGAAGAGATGAGAATGAAAATGGAGGTAAAATGGCTATTTTAGAGATCATGCTTAATGACTTGTACATTAAGCTTTTAGAGACTTGTACTTTGACTTGAAGAGATTTTTATATTTCAAATGAGATGTTATATTTCTTGTACATATGCTTTAGTAGCTTGTGCATTCACTTTAGGAGTTAACCCTTCCATGAGATTAGGGTTTAGGGCATCTGATAATGGTTTAAAGCCCATTTTGATATGATGTTGCAAATGGTACCTTTTAGGAATAATGTACCTTGTAATAATGATATTATGATACTGACTTGATATGTTATGATGTATATATGAGGATAGGATTGCCATACGTAGGTTGTCCGAGTCTGTTAACTTGAGTTATGCAGGTTATATTGCATATTGAGTTATTGGCAAAGTAATGTAATGTAATAAAGCGAAAAATTTCCTTGAAAAAGGTGAGTTGATTATAAACTGATAGATTGTACATCATCTAACTTAATAGATAGATATTTACATTTATGAAAATTTTGGGTTGTTATAAATAGCTTGGTTATAAGATCACTGTAAATGATCTCCTATATGTCAACCTCAGTCCCAGTGATGAGACAGTAGGCTAAGAGCTGCTAAATGGAATTCACTTGCTCGCTAGGGGAGTAGTTCCTGCCGAGAACCTGAATCACAAAAGTAAACAAAATTCTCTAAGCCACAGGAAAGGAGTTTTTCAGGACTGAGATTTTGTCCAGGTAACTCGGATTGATGGCAATTTTGCCCAATTCTTTCTTAACAGCCTTAGGTGTAGGATGAGCCATATATTTAGCATTTTTATAATCAAGGCCAGTTGATGAACGAAAGGTGTTAAAATCAAGGGTCAAAGGTCTTTGCCCATTTAAGACTGAAAACTTAATGAGGAATTCCCTGAGTGGGCGTTGCTTAGTCTCACCATTGATGGAAAAGGGTCATAGGCAACGTCAGTGCTCCAAAACTCCCTAAGGTAGTTCTGATAGAGCACCGAGGGACAATTTGTAAAAGCTTTATTCAAAGGACAATTTAGTAGAAATTTCATGATTGGTTTGTAAGCAGGCACATTTGGTGGGTAATTAAAGTTACCCACAACATTGTTTGTTTAAAAAATCACATTGTCCACAATCATGTTGTTCCATTGAGGAGCATACACAATTGCTTGTTCTTCTGCCATTGTTGATGAAGTTTTTGAAAAACAAAAGGTTTTAATGGCAGAATATCACACACCAGATGGTTACAAGTTGATTTCAACCTTGATCGCTGCCGTGAAATGTGTGATATGTTATCAAAAGGAACTATACGAAGATGAATATCTTTCTATTAAACACGATTGACCAAACAAATGTTTGAAAAGAGTATTTGCAATGAACAACTTGTTAAGATATAAGCTTTTTACCTAAAAAATTAAAGAACACCCACACATTTGCTCTCTGAGAGAGAATTTGAGCAGAGTTTATTTGCTTTGTAAATTTTTGTGTGTGTTCTTGTTTGGTGAAAGGTATTTATAGGGGATTGGAAAGGATTTTCCACATAATTTTAAACTTTTCATTTTGAAAAAGTTAAAAATTTGTTGGTACTACATTTAATGCATTTTCCCACTAGTTGCACGATCTTGTTTTTCATGGCAACTGTTACGCCATTTCACTTTTGCAGTGATGACGTTTGAATAACAGTTAAAAGTTGTTTAACAAGACATTTTAGGAAGGGATCATGTTTGTGGAAGTGAGTATTAAATGCATGGTGGGTTATTTGAGTAAAATTTAAAGAAATGGGGCCCATGAATGTTGGATGACAGTTAGATAAGGAATATTTATTTCTTATTTAATGTGTTCAGTCACCAACCTAGGATATTAAGTAACTAAAGACTTGGAGCATTTAGTTACTTTATTTAATGTGTCCAGTGTCGTAGGAGTCATATATGGATTCAGGGAGAAAGTATCAAGGAGAGATTAGATTGTACACCACACTAAACACTTTTGATTAGGGAGACTGATCAATCAATGTTCAACATGCCTAACTCTGCTTTCAGCCTTGGGAAAGTAGGTTCATCTAGGGGTTTGGTAAAGATATCAGCAAGCTGCTACTCAGTGGGGATGACGTGTAATTCTATGTCTCCTTTAAGGATGTGATCCCTGATGAAGTGATATCTTATATCAATATGCTTGGTTCTTGAGTGAAGGACTGGGTTATTGGATATAGCAATGGCACTAGTGTTGTCACAAAAGATGGGTACCATCTTATAATGAATGTCATAGTCACTGAGTTGACTTTTCATCCATAGAATACTTGCACAACGCACATCAGCAGTAACATATTTAGCCTTAGCTGAGGATATAGCCACTGATTGATGTTTCTTAGCACTGAAACAAACCAATTTTCTACCAAGTATTTGGCAGGCACCTGAGGTGCTTTTTCTATCCATATTACAACCAACATAGTTTGAGTGAGTATCCTTTAAGATTAAAGCCTAAACATTTGGGATAATATAGACCAAGGGTTAGAGTACCTTTCAGGTACCTGAGGATTCTTTTCACAGCAGTTAGATGTGATTCCTTTAGATTGGACTGATATCTTGCACATAAGACTGTGGAGAATTAGATATCAGTCCTTGTTGCAGTTAAGTACATCAGTGACCCAATCATTCCCCTATATGAGGTCTCATTGACTGGCTTGCCAACAAGATCATGACCTAAGTTATTTGGAGGAACCATTGGTGTTTTCACTAAGGAACTATTAAAAATTTCGTATTTATTGAGTAAGTTCCTAGTGTACTGTTCTTGACAAATAGAAATTCCTTTGTCATCCTGCTTGATTTGTAGTCCAAGGAAGTAGGTGAGTTCTTCAATCATACTCATTTCAAATTTCTTTATCATCAGTTTCTCAAACTGTTTACAAAGTTTATAACTTGTTGAGCCAAATATGATGTCATCTACATACACCTAAACAAGGAGAACATCTCCTTTTGATTTATAGATAAACAATGTGTTATCTATTCTTCCCCTAGTAAAATTATTTTGAATAAGGAAAGTAGAGAGAGTCTCATACCATGCCCTTGGTGATTGTTTCAGTCCATAAAAGGCTTTGTCAATCTTACAGACATAGTTAGGGAACTCACTAATTTCAAAGCCAAGAGGTTGTTTAACATAACTTCTTCTTTCAGTTTACCATTTAGAAAGACACTTTTGACATCTATTTGGTAAACTTTGAAGTTCATATATGTGGCAAAGGCAAGGAATATCCTGATGGCTTCCATCCTTGCCACTGGTGAAAAGGTATCATCATATTCAATTCCTTCTTCATGACTATAACCTTATGCAACCAGTCTTGCTTTGTTTTTGGTAGTTATACCATGCTCATCTTTCTTGTTCTTGAATACCCATTTGGAGCCTATGGCTGTTTTTCCATAAGGGAGTGGAACAAGAGTCCATACTTTGTTTCTATAGAACTGATTCAGTTCTTCTTGCATGGAATCAACCCATCCTGGGTGCTTCAGTGCCTCAGACACCTTTTTAGGTTCTATCTTAGAGAGAAAGTCAGCAAATAGACATTCACTAGCTGAGGCAGCTGTAAGCTTGGCAGCCATGCTTCTTGTAAGCATGCCTTCACCAGGATCACCAATGATGTTCACAAGTTCAATGTGTTGGTCTTTTGACCATCTATCCTGAGGAGCAGGATGAGAACTTGTAGAGGCTTGATTGGATATATGAGACTGAGGGACATCAGGGACTAAAGATTTATTAATAGACGCTGAGATTTCAGTATTATTTCCCGATGGTCCTTTAGTGGGTTGAGTGGTGATTTGTTCATTATGAACATTTTGCTCATGAGTCCCTTTAACACCCCTAAATTTACAATGCAGCGGAAAACAACATTGGGGTGCTACTTCATAATATAAGCTCACGAGTCACGGTAAACTACATTCAATTTTTATTAAAAAAATCAGAGTTATAGGGCCCCAACAACTTTATAAAAACTCATTTTAAATAATCCACAACATGTTTAAGTTTCTTTAAAAGAAAACATTTTATCATATGTGCTAAGTTCACCAAGTCCACGTCCTTCGACATCCGCATTCCATCCCATCCAAGCTAGCAAGCATATACCTAAGATAAACATACTAAAACGTCAACAAAAATATTGAGTAAATCCATAGAGTTTAAAAACAATCACTTTGAACACAAGCATAGCAAAACATTTAGTTCGTAGAATAATCACAATGATGCTAGAGCTACAAACCAAACCTTAACCATGTGCCCAACCCGGAGTGATAGTGTTACACAATCCCAATACTAAATACAATATGTCTTCATATGCCCTCGCGAGGAACACACGCCAGACAGGTTGTTAGGCCAAAATAGATCTATTATTATTGCATCAGCGCTTACCGGTTATTGGTAATTAATGGTCCATGAAGGAAGGGCCACAACATACCACTCATAGCAACGTTCACATAATAAAACTACATATGTTCGATTTTCTAAAACAAGCATGTATCTCCCTCGCAGGTTTTTAAAACATAAAATTATTTAAATGCGAGGCTATGAACTCACCGTTAAAATAAAGAGATCAGAAGTAGATGAATCTTCAAACGAGAGAAAAGTACGCCTAGCACCACCTAAAAGGCGTGACTCATCTTAGTATAATAAAAGAAGTCAATACGTAAAAATAATGTGCTCGACTCTTCTTCCTAAGAAAGTAGAAAACCTATGTGTACCTTGAGTACTCATCTACAATGACTAGGGTATACTTCTCCTGATTTATAGACATTGGGATTACTGTCCCAAATAAATCCATGTGAAGGAAGATGCAGATACTTACTGATAGAGCAAGTCTTCTGATTAGTTTTGTATGAAGCTCGATGGTTTGCTTTCCTTTTCACACTGCTGAGCAAGGTTTATCCTTTGAATAAAATAGGGAGCGAAAAACCAAGAACTTTGTTGGGTTTTTCCAAGTTTTTACTGTCTCTTATTGAGATGTGATAGCCTTTTATGCCATAGCCAGTTTATACTCTCTAAGGCTTTGGCAAAGAAGCAAGCTCCATTTGGAGTCAGTGATGACGTGTCAACGACATATACATCATTCCTTCTAGGTGCTATCAAGACAATTTCTTTGTTAGCATTAAATATTGTTCTTTGCTTATCATCAAATTGTACAATATACTTAGCATCACAAAGTTGACTAATGCTAATGAGATTGTACTTAAGACCATTTACAAAGGTTACTTTAGTGAAAATAATACCCCCACAGTTTATTGAACCATATCCCTCAGTAATACAAGATGAGTTATCACCAAACACTACCTTAAGACCTGGTTGCTCTAAATATTTGTGTAGATAACTCTTGACACCAGTCACACTACTTGAGCATCTACTGTCCAGGTACCAGCTGGGCTCCCTGATGTGTCTCTGCATAATTAATAAAAATTGGATTTGTTTCTTTTCGTGAAAGCACACTTTTTGGTGGTCCCCAGCTTTGTAGCCTGAATTTCTCACCTCTTTTGAAGTGATCAAATTCATTATGGTCTAGTGGTGGAGTGTATGGTGCTTCCACATGTATTACACTTTACACCAATTAAAGACTCACTAGAATGAGAGGACTCAGATAGTACTCCTCCTCTGATATGAATAACACGATTGTGTCTTGACATAAAGTTATCATAACTTCCATAGATTACTCAGGGTAGTTTCTACAATAATCAGGTCTGTGATCATTGAAACCATAATGTACTTCCGATATGTCGTTATTGTGCATGGTGGCGAAGTCTTTGACTTTGCTTTCAGGATCTTCTTAGATAGAAATGCATACTGATATCAAGCTGAGCTTGTAGTTCTTTACTCCTTTTTAGGGAAGCCGTATACATCTTATGATCTGAGGTCCTATGATCCTCCCTTTTGCAGATCCTCCCTTTTGCATATCATGTAGTAGAGAATCCTATAGCAATCATCAGTTAAGTGATTGGTATAGTGACAGAGTTCAAAATTAAGTTATGGTTTTGAATAGGCTTTTATTATATTTTAGGCAGTAGTGACTTTGTGTGCCAGTATTCTCAACTTGGGGTTTAGATCTTGACTTTAATTTGATGAGTCAACTGACTTAGATGACTTAGTTTGTTGAATCTGTGAATTTTATTCTTGAGTATTTTGGGTAGAATTGACCTTTTCATCAATTAACACCTTAACAAGTTTAGTTAAGTCATTTATCTTTAATTCTTGTTCAGTGTTCTTGACTTCAGTAGGAACTGAAGGTGTGGTTGGCTCAGTTTCACTAACAGTGACAGTTCCTGAAACACTCTTGTATAAAGAATCATGTGTTTCAGGCTTTGTATGTTTCATGATACCTAATCCTGGTCTCTCTTTTGGAGAGTGGGGTTGAAAGGTCAATGGCATTACCTCTGAGCTTGGTGAAGCTCCCTGAAGATTTTTCAGGAGGGGGTAGAAGAGTAAGGGATTCCATTTAAGAATCTTTGGATGATTTAGGGGTATTTGATGTTTTAGTAGGTTTAAGAGACTCATTTACAGCTTGACTTTCAAGGACTAGAATTCTTCCAGTATTAAAGTTTGGAAGTCTGCTGTCAGGGTTGAGTCTTTCAACCCAATCTTTGGTTTTGGGACCATCTCATGGTAATACCCCATGGAAGCAGGAACGAAAAGATTTTCATTTTCATTTATTTTTAATGATGATTCAGTGAGCATTTTACCACCAAGAACTTTCTTCTTTTGGTGAGGAATTTGATCACTGATGCATTGACTAACCTTTTTTGAGCTAGTTAGCCATTTTTCATTGATCTTTTTCTCCACTTTGAGTTTTTCTTGAAGAGCATGATTTAACTTAGTAAGTTCAGTGTTTTGAATTTGAATTTGAAAAGTAACAGCATCAAGCTTGTCTTGTTTGTAGGTACTTAATAGTTCAACTTACATTGTTTTAATTCAAAAATAAATTTTATTATACTTAGATAAGTAGTTTAATTTTTTATCTTCAAACGACTTGAGTCAATGTGTTATACACATTTGATGGGGTAATTTTGCGAATCGGCATCTTCATCCATAGAGAGAAGAATATTTACCTTTCTCATGGTGATGTCAATCCATTCACCATTGCGAGCATGATTCTTTCTAACAGTGAGCTCGTCATCAGCTAGAGCCATTAGTACCTTGACCTAAGTGACTTCTTTATCATCTGAGACCTCTTCCTCATCCCAATCAAAGGTTTCAGCAACTAAACCTTTGTTCTTTGGTTGGAAGGTCTTTGGGGTCTGAGACGTAGAGGGATTTGCCTCAAGTAGTGCAAGTTTAGCTTTCATTTTCTTATACTCAGCCTTGTAGTCTTTCTGAACTTTTGGGTCAGCCTGACTAATTGAGTTTTGAGAAGATTGAATAAGTTTTGGAGTAAACTTGGGTTGAATTCCTTTTGACACTGATGAATAACCAGTCACTAGTGATTTATAAGAAGGTTCAGACATTTTAGAAAAGCAGTCTTTTGCAAAATGACCTTTTTTGCCACATTTGTAACATTCAGTGTTTTCATTTGCTTTTTGACTAGAAAAATTATTTCTTCTTTTTATAAAACGTTTTGAATTTGCCAAAAGGGCTCTTTCATGAAACTCAATATCTAAGTCTTGAGATTACTATCACTAAACCTTTCATCTTACCTCCATCATCAAAATTTTCTTGAAATCTTGTTAACATTGTTAGAAAAGAAGGCTAGTAGGAAAAAAAAAAAAAAAAAAAAAAATAAAATGGCAGTGCTTGAGGAAGTAGTTACGAGGGCCTTTTTGGAGTCAGAATACCTTCTTTAGATTAGGTTTTCCTCATAGACAAACCTTCCATAGATAATTGCTAGGTCAAGAGTGAGTATGATTGGCATTTTTCAGTCCCTGAGAGAAGGTTAGCTATTTCTCAGGGAGACTATTCACAAAACCAATATTGATTTCATGTTTAGAGAGGTTAACACCATCATTGGCAAGCTCATTAAGCAATGTCTTATAGCAGGTGTCGGTTTGTGAGGATTTCAGTATGGGTTTAGCCCTGAAAGTTGATACTCAAGTTTTGATCTAAGATCCCTGTTGAAAACTATGAAGTTCATATATGTTGCAAAGGCAAGGAATATCCTGATGGCTTCCATCCTTGCCACTGGTGCAAAGGTTTCATCATAATCAATTCCTTCTTCATGACTATAACCTTATCCAACCAGTCTTGCTTTGTTTTTTGTAGTTATACCATGCTCATCTTTCTTATTCTTGAATACCCATTTGGAACCTATAGCTGTTTTTCCATAAGGGAGTGGAACAAGAGTCCATACTTTGTTTCTATAGAACTGATTCAGTTCTTCTTGCATGGCATCAACCCATCCTGGGTGCTTTAGTGCCTCAGATGCCTTTTTAGGTTCTATTTAGGAGAGAAAGTCAACAAATAGACATTCACTAGTTGAGGCAGCTGTAAGCTTGTCAGCCATGCTTCTTATAAGCATGCCTTCACCAGGATCACCAATGATGTTCACAATTTTAATGTGTTGGTCTTTTGACCATCTATCCTGAGGAGCAGGATGAGAACTTGTAGATGCTTGATTAGATATATGATACCGAGGGACATCAGGAGCTGAAGATTCATTGATAGACACTGAGATTTCAGTATTGGTTCCTGATGGTCCTTCAGTGGGTTGGGTGGTGATTTGTTCATTCTGAACATTTTGCTCAAGAGTCCCTTCAGTGTTGATTAGGTCAAGAGGACCTTCATTATCCTCAGTGAGAGGTATACCAGGCTCGTTTAGACCAATCACTTCAGGGACAAGGTTTTCTTAGGTAAGTTCAGTGAGTGAACGTCCATGAGGAATAACATAGTATGAGACATTAAAATCTACTTGATATTGTCTAGATGGGTCACCCTTATGAAGAAATTCATCAGGAGGATATCTAAAGGAATCATCAATTCTAATCTCATCCTATGAGGTATTGGTATACCTGATGGCTTCCATACTCTCAACAAATGTCACATGATAAGTCTCCACAACCTGTTATCTTCTTGTGTTGAAGACTCTGAAAGCTTTTGAGACAAAAGAATATCCTAAGAAATAACCATCTTCAGCCTTAGCATCAAATTTGCCTAGATGATCCTTGTGATTATGCATAAACACATGGCATCCAAACACATGCAAAAAGCTGATATCAGGTATTCTTTCCCTAAATATTTTATAGGGAGTCTTATCATGTCTTTTGACAGTGATTAATCTGTTATGCGTATAACAGGCTTTCTGACTGCTTCAGTCCAGAAGTGTTTAGACATTACTGATCCATTCAACATTGTTCTAGCAGCCTCAATGAGAGTTCTATTCTTCTTTTCAGCTACACCATTTTGTTCAGGTGTATAGGGAGAAGAGAAGTTCTGAGAAATTCCTTTCTCATCACAAAAACTCTCAAGCTCATGATTTCTAAACTCAGTTCCATTATCAGTTCAAATTTGTTTGACTTTCACATCA
Organism: Tanacetum coccineum; assembly: GCA_026074375.1. Lineage (NCBI taxonomy): Eukaryota > Viridiplantae > Streptophyta > Magnoliopsida > Asterales > Asteraceae > Tanacetum > Tanacetum coccineum. The sequence goes on from BQNB010003823.1 coordinate 30,971, forward strand.
TTTTGGTTTTCTACCATCTTTATAAAAGACATAATCATTTCAGGTGCTCGACTCTTCTTCCTAAGAAAGTGAACCTATGTGTACCTTGAGTACTCATCTACAATGACTAGGGTATACTTCTCATGATTTATAGACATTGGACTTACTGGTCCAAATAAATCCATGTGAAGAAGATGCAAATACTTCCTGATAGAGAAGTTTTGTTTAGTTTTGAATGAAGCTCTATGGTGCTTTCCTTTTTCACATGCTGAGCAAGGTTTATCCTTTGAATAAACTAGGGAGCGAAGACCAAGAACTTTGTTTTGTTTTGCAAGTTTATTAATGTTCTTAAAATTGAGATGTGATAGCCTTTTATGCCATAACCAGTTTATACTCTCTAAGGCTTTGGCAAAGAAGTAAGCTCCATTTGGAGTCAGTGATGACATGTCAATGACATATACATCATTCCTTCTAGGTGCTATCAAGACAATTTCTTTGTTAGCATTAAATATTGTTCTTTGCTTATCATTAAATTGTACAGTATACTTAGCATCACAGAGTTGACTAATGCTAATGAGATTGTACTTAAGACCATTTACAAATGTTACTTTAGTAAAAATAATACCCCCACAGTTTATTGAACCATATCCCTCAGTAATACAAGATGAGTTATCACCAAACACTACCTTAAGACCTGGTTGCTCTAAATATTTGTGTAGATAACTCTTGACACCAGTCACACTACTTGAGCATCTACTGTCCAGGTACCAGCTGGGCTCCCTGATGTGTCTCTGCATAATTAATAAACTTGGGTTAGATTCTTTTGTGAAGCCACTTTTTGGTGGGTCCCCAGCCTTTGTAGCCTGAATTTTCTCACCTCTTTTGAAGTGATCAAATTCATTATGGTCAGTGGTGGAGTGTATGGTGCTTCCACATGTATTACACTTTACACCAATTAAAGACTCACTAGAATGAGAGGACTCAGATAGTACTCCTCCTCTGATATGAATAACACGATTGTGTCTTGACATAAAGTTATCATAACTTCCATAGATTACTCAGGGTAGTTTCTACAATAATCAGGTCTGTGATCATTGAAACCATAATGTGTGCATGGTGGGAAAGTCTTTGCCTTTGCTTTCAGGATCTTCTTAGAAAGAAATGCATACTGATAAGGCTGAGCCTTGTAGTTCTCACTCCTTTTTAGGGAAGCCGTATACATCTTATGATCTGAGGTCCTATGATCCTCCCTTTTGCAGATCCTCCCTTTTGCATATCATGTAGTAGAGAATCCTATAGCAATCATCAGTTAAGTGATTGGTATAGTGACAGAGTTCAAACTTAAGTTATGGTTTTTGAATAGGCTTGGGCCAGAGTGACTTTGATGAGCCAGTATTCTAAACTTTGGGTTTAGACTCTTGACTTATTTTTGATGAGTCAACTGACTTAGATGACTTAGTTTGTTGAATCTGTGAATTTTATTCTTGAGTATTTTGGGTAGAATTGACCTTTTCATCAATTAACACCTTAACAAGTTTAGTTAAGTCATTTATCTTTAATTCTTGTTCAGTGTTCTTGACTTCAGTAGGAACTGAAGGTGTGGTTGGCTCAGTTTCACTAACAGTGACAGTTCCTGAAACACTCTTGTATAAAGAATCATGTGTTTCAGGCTTTGTATGTTTCATGATACCTAATCCTGGTCTCTCTTTTGGAGAGTGGGGTTGAAAGGTCAATGGCATTACCTCTGAGCTTGGTGAAGCTCCCTGAAGATTTTTCAGGAGGGGGTAGAAGAGTAAGGGATTCCATTTAAGAATCTTTGGATGATTTAGGGGTATTTGATGTTTTAGTAGGTTTAAGAGACTCATTTACAGCTTGACTTTCAAGGACTAGAATTCTTCCAGTATTAAAGTTTGGAAGTCTGCTGTCAGGGTTGAGTCTTTCAACCCAATCTTTGGTTTTGGGACCATCTCATGGTAATACCCCATGGAAGCAGGAACGAAAAGATTTTCATTTTCATTTATTTTTAATGATGATTCAGTGAGCATTTTACCACCAAGAACTTTCTTCTTTTGGTGAGGAATTTGATCACTGATGCATTGACTAACCTTTTTTGAGCTAGTTAGCCATTTTTCATTGATCTTTTTCTCCACTTTGAGTTTTTCTTGAAGAGCATGATTTAACTTAGTAAGTTCAGTGTTTTGAATTTGAATTTGAAAAGTAACAGCATCAAGCTTGTCTTGTTTTAGGACTAATAGTTCATCTCTACACTTGTTTAATTCAAAAATAATTTTATTATACTTAGAAAGTAAGTTTAATCTTTTCTCTTCAACGAACTTGAGATCAATGTTGATATATTTGAGGTAATTTTGCGAATCGGCATCTTCATCCATAGAGAGAAGAATATTTACCTTTCTCATGGTGATTTCAATCCATTCACCATTGCGAGCATGATTCTTTCTAACAGTGAGCTCGTCATCAGCTAGAGCCATTAGTACCTTGACCTAAGTGACTTCTTTATCATCTGAGACCTCTTCCTCATCCCAATCAAAGGTTTCAGCAACTAAACCTTTGTTCTTTGGTTGGAAGGTCTTTGGGGTCTGAGACGTAGAGGTATTTGCCTCAAGTAGTGCAAGTTTAGCTTTTATTTTCTTATACTCAGCCTTGTAGTCTTTCTGAACTTTTGGGTCAGCCTAACTAATTGAGTTTTGAGAAGATTGAATAAGTTTTGGAGTAAACTTGGGTTGAATTCCTTTTGACACTGATGAATAACCAGTCACTAGTGATTTGTAAGAAGGTTCAGACATTTTATAAAAGCAGTCTTTTGCAAAATGACCTTTTTTGCCACATTTGTAACATTCAGTGTTTTCATTTGCTTTTTGACTAGAAAAATTATTTCTTCTTTTTACAAAACACTTTGAATTTGCCAAAAGGGCTCTTTCATGAAACTCAATATCTAAGTCTCTGAGATACTACTCACTAAACCTTTCATCTACCTCATCATCAAAATTTTCTTGGAAATCCTGTATAACATTGTTAGAAAAGAAGGCAGTAGAAATGGCAGTGCTTGAGGAAGTAGTTACGAGGGCCTTTTTGGAGTCAGAATACCTTCTTTAGATTAGGTTTTCCTCATAGACAAACCTTCCATAGATAATTGCTAGGTCAAGAGTGAGTATGATTGGCATTTTTCAGTCCCTGAGAGAAGGTTAGCTATTTCTCAGGGAGACTATTCACAAAACCAATATTGATTTCATGTTTAGAGAGGTTAACACCATCATTGGCAAGCTCATTAAGCAATGTCTTATAGCAGGTGTAGGTTTGTGAGAGACTTTCAGTGGGTTTAGCCCTGAAAGTTTGATACTCAAGTTTTAGATCTATGATCCTGTTTTCCTTGGTATCTGAGGGACCTTCAAAGCTGTGAACCAAGTCAGTCTATGTTGCTTTAGCTGTTTCACAGCTAATGACTGACTTTATTATGTCATTTGGTAGACATGACATAATGATGCTTTTAAGGCGTTGGTCTTGAACGACCACCCTCCTCTCGTCTGGGGTCCATCAGGACTCATGCTTATCATCACCTTCAACTATTTTTGGCTGAAATGGACCATCCTTAATACATTTTAAGTAATATGGTTCCATTCTTGCTAAGTAGCAAAGCATTTGCTTTTTCCACTTATTAAATTTTCCTGGCTCTACTTTGGGAGCAATAGCAGCATAGCTACCTCCTTTTTTGTCAACTAGCCGGGGTACATTATTTACTGCAGCCATTTTAGGATCTAGGTTTTAAAAACTTAAAGCAGATTAGTGTTAATTTTGTTTATAAACTTTCTGCTCTGATACCACTTGTTGTTCCCTCTTAGTTAGTGAACAATAACTAAAAAGTTATCATTTACTAACTCATGGCAAGTAAATAAAGTAAGATATGTGTTCTTTGAAAAGGTTTTATGTAAGTAAATATTACTAATAAGTAAAAGACATAAAAATAACTTTTCAACGTTTAACTCTTTTTATTAAGAATTAAACCCCATTGTATGCGAAACTATAATGGGGGATTGAATGACAATATGTGTGTGTGTGATCTCCTCACTAACAATTTTGCATAAACCTAAAGTGTTATGCAAAGCTGACTACTATGCTAACCAACTGAGCTCACTCAGGGACTCAGTAGATTTGGAGGAGTAGGTGTTTTGTAAAAGATACAACTTTAAATGCACCAAACTTGCCCTTACTCCTTTACAAGACATTTGCTAATATACTACTTAGGTAGGGTCATACCCACATGGATGATAAGTGCGTGTCCCAATGCTGATAGGTTAGTACATGCTGTACACCTTTGTCTCTATTACAATTCTATTCTAAGTACGGGACAAACACACTTTCTAAGGTCAAATGATGACACTGACCTTGTCTTTATACCATATTCAGGATAGTTTGTCTTCAGGCAGATAAGAGCTTGGACTTATCTGTTTCAAACTATCTCGCCTATTCTTTAGTCTTTCATCTTCAGGGTCTTCTTAGTTGTTGGAGATCGTATAGGGCACAGTGAGTCTATTACCACAACTCACTGAACCCATCACCTTCTTCTTTGGCTCAGGCTTCATTCACTGAGAACCGCCTCACTGAATGCTAGAATCTTTCTTGTAGACTCGGGCTAAGCATCTTTAAGGTAACTCACTGAGCGACTATTCACTCAGTGACCTTAAATTGTTAAAGGATATTCAAATCCTAAGTGAAAGATCAGTGGGCAATGAAATTGGCCCAACAGTTTATATGGCTTATTTTCCTCATACACTTAAATTGAACATTGTCTCCAATGTTCTTAAAAGTACCAGTAAAACAAATAAAGGGAAAAGAAAAAGTGTGAAAGAAACTAGTACTCCCCTGGTTTGCTCAATAATGGAGAAGAAACATGCGATAACTAGTTAAATCGCCCTCCAAGAATCGTCCTCCTAAAACTCCTAAGAACTTCCGAGTTTTTCTCATCAAATATAACCTGTAAATCAAAGACAAAGACAACTACACCTGGTGTAAAATCGGCTGGATAATGATATATACAACAAAACTTTAGGGTTGACTTTATGAAAGCAGTAAAGATAGGATGAATGTAATGGTACAATCAAGGTTTCTGTAGGTTTTTAGGAAAATTACAAAATTTGGATATTGTACAAATCATTTTTCGAAAATAATAGAAAAAATTCGAATTTTCACAAGTCTGGAGGCGTGACGCCACCAGGAAAAATCCTAACGCCGTCTCCAGACACTGTGAAAATTTCACATTCGTTTTTCTTGAAAAATATCCTGCACGCAATTCTATTAGTTATATCCTGTAGAAAATACTACATAAAACCTGAGATTAACCACTACAATCATATGACTCGAGACTGATACAAATTAATCTAAAGGCTCTATTTTATATGTTTGAAATGGTTCTTATAAACCGAATATTTTCCCCTATACTTATTTGATGCAAAATACCTTTGATTGCAATTAAGACGAAGTTAAAAACAAAGTAAAGCATGATTACAAATGATTTAAATATATAAAAATAAACAATAAAGAGTTAAAACACAAGACACTCCTAAATGCAAGAATTTAAATATTAGGTTGCCACCCAAAAAGCGCTTTTCTTTATTTAACGAGTCTTGTAGCAAGACTCGGAGTCACACGTCCTTACGTGACTCCTCCTTCATTTTCAAGTCCGCGTTCTCCTATTTTGGGTGTTGGGAATTCATTGTTGAAGTTCTTGCTCCTCTATTGGTCGAACTCTATCTCCTTCTCCTGGTGAAGTTTTATTCTTTATTCCCACTTTAAAACTAGCCTATTCACGGTCATAGTAAGAGCTATGGGTTCTATGTTGTTCTTGAGTCCTTATCGATTTTGCCGAGGGGTTCATGCATTATGTGGAAGCTTATCTTATTCTTCCCAGATCTTAAAGTTATCTTCCCCTTGTCAAACTTAATCACGGCTTTAGCTGTAGTCAAGAATGGTGTTCCTAAGATGAATGGCCTTTTTTCATCCTCCTTTATATCTAAAATAATGAAATCTACAGGGTACATGTAACCAACAACTTTAACTAACACATCTTCAGCTATTCCTAAGGGATAAATATATAAATGACTAGCTAGGGAGAGCCTAATGTCAGTCTCTATAGGTCTTTCATCGGTCAGCTTATTGTAGATGGAAAAGGGCATTACGTTTACGTCGGATCCTTAGTCGACTAAGGCATCCATGTGTTTTAATCCTCCTACGTTACACGGTATTTCAAAATTATTTCAAAATTTCCTCCAATGTCCTCTTTTTTGGTATCTTTTTCTTAAGGATTGCGTCATGCATAGGTCCCATAGGTAATAAATCATAAGTCTTTCATTTCATTTTTCCTACTCGGGTTGCCGATGGGGAGTCATTAAACCTTTGATTTTTTATAAGCCCCTCGATTAATTTCTCGTTGATTTTATGTTTTAGGTAGTATCCTATGTTCTGAGAGCTGGGTGCTTTAACTAATTCATCTGCACTTCTGACTGGCTCACTCTAAGTCCTGTTTTTAGCTCCATTCATTTTATCAACTTCTTTTGGAGGTGCTGCTGCATCTGATCTGTCGGGCTCCATAACATTTTTGTTGACCACTTCGTTACCCTCGACATTCTCTTCTTCCTCTACTATGATAAGAGAGATGGAATTGATGTGTATGGTAACGGGGTGCCTAGCCTCTTCTCTAATTAGAACCTTTTCCAGAGTTCAGCTGGCCGTGAGTTCCTTAAGAAGTCTGAATATTTTTGCCATTCTGTCGTTGATCTCTCCTCGCTGTTTGAAGATAGCATTTTCGAACCTCTCCATTATTTCAGTGTGTGCTGCCATATAGTCTCGTACTCAATCCTTGAAACTGGTTTCTAACGCTTGGGGTTGAGGGTCCGGGCGGATGCGTTTTTGAAAGGCTAAAGAATTTTGCCTTGGCGGCTCATTCAAGTTCTGTGGGTGTGGATCAGAGGAGACGGCTTTGACGTAAGCTTGGGGGATATTTGTTGTTTGTGGTCTTTTTAAGAAGTCGTCGGTCAGGTGTTTTTGATGTACTTTGAGATGTAGAAACTGCCTTGACCGGTTTGACGAAGTCTCTTGAATCATTCCAGCCTTCGTGGTCATAAAGGGCGAGATCCTTTATGATTTCCCAAGATTCTTCGATGTTCTTATGGCGGAGTTTTCCGCCGGCGGCGCGGTCAGTCTCACACTTAAGATGAAATGAGACATGATCGTAAAAAATCTGTATATGAATCCAACGATTGATGCCATGACGAGGGACATTTTGGAGTAAGTCCTTGAAACGAGTCCATGCTTCAGAGAGAGACTCTCCTTGATGTTGTTGGAACATCAGGATGTCATTGTAGAGTTTTGCAGTCCTTCCCGGTGGAAAGAATTGAGCAAGAAAACGAGTAGTAAGATCTTCCCATGTGAAGACGGATCCTGCTAGAAGACGTTCAAGCCAATTGCTAGCTTGATCGCGAAGGGAAAATTGAAATAAATGAAGGCGCGTCCTTTCCCTATTTGAAACATCAAGGTCAAGCGAGTCTACAAGTTTTAAAAAATCCTTGAGATGTTGATTTGGATCCTCGGAACGAAGTCTGTTGAATGAGCATCCGTTTTGCACCAACCGGATGGTGTCGGATCGCAAAGGCACCACATTGTTAGCATCGGGGATCACAATGGTGTTTCGATAGCCCTCGTGGCTAGGTTTGGAGTAGTCTCAGAGAGTGCAGATTAGATTTTCGTTTTCTATGTAGGTCAACAAAAATGAGTTACAAACAAATAACACGAAGAAAAGATAGACTACAAGAAAGCTAATATACTGAAAATAATATTCTCACTTGATAGGAATTAAACGAGTAGACCAAAGTTAAACAATGATCGAAACCTAACTATTCCCCACGCAGCGGTGCCAAAAAATTGATGCGGTCATCGTAAGACTTCGCAAGAAGTTTTACAACTCCCTAGGCAAAGTACCTAACCGTTGTAGTGTAGTAAGGCAAGACTCGGAGGTTGTAATCGTTCTTTAGGGGAATAGGTTGGGAAGGCTCGAATAGAATCTAACAAAGGTCTAGGGGGTTGAGAGAAGATTCTTTTTGTATTTTTATATTTTTATAAAAGCAGGTAAAAATCATAGGTGTCACACCCCCAAATACGGTCTCGTCGGAAAAGATAACCGAGGTCGTGACTTGTCATGGAAGTCACAAACACAAGGTACAAGAACGACCTCTAAAAGGTACGTTCAAAATTCATACTTGTTACATTAATAAAATAAATAGTTTTACATTCATCCCAAAAGAAGTTTTAAAAGTTTGCGGAAGCGAAATAAAAATTTATGAAATAACAACAAGCATGATTAAATAGAAGTCTTGAAAATTGTAGACACGTATAACAATTAGACTTCAAGTATCACCTTGAGCGAATATCCACCCTAAGCACCCGAAAACATTGCTTAAAACATCAAAAAAGGTTGGTGAATTCATAGGTTTAAACTGAAACGTAATCGTGTGGACCACAAGTTATAAAACGTATGTGACTAGTGTAACAGATACAGTATCACATAAAAGGGTGTTTATGCTGCACTAAGGTCATGATACTGAGGCTCAATAAGTATGTAGCATATAATCATGCCAGGTGAAACATGGCCTAACATGTGTCCAACCAAAGACCACCAAACAAAATTCGACATGACATACATCCGTTTGTTCGGTCCCTCCGATACATGTAAGCGCTACCCACTCGGATAGGGGTTAATAGCCCCAATCTATTTATTCACTCGCGCTCACTCAACCAATACTTTCGGTCAAGAGATTAACGGTTCACGATAGTTCGGGCAGATAGTGGTTTAAACGCAAACTTAGTGTTAGCCTCAAAATATCGAGTCGAACAAGGAATCATGGTCTTTACTAAGTAATTGTTGTAATATGCTAGAAACGGGTATCAGGCTCCTAAATGTAATATAATATGTCACGTGTTGCGGGCTTAAGCCCAAGAAGGCCAGCCCATGGTATAAGTATAAATACCCCTCTCCAAGTATGAAAAGGGTGTTGGTTCTCATTTGTATTTTTACATTTTACTAGAAATCAACCATCTATTTTCTTCTCTATTATTTCTCTCTCTAACATCTCTCTACAATTCTTCCTTTTTCTCTTATCTATTTTCTTGTATTAATCCATGGTGAAGTGAAGTGATTGTTTGGTCCTAACAAGTGGTATCACTCGCCTCGGGTGGGTTTAGTGGTCTAGTTGTGATCGTGCTTATTTGAGCTTATTAATTCATTTTTTTTCTCTTATTCGGCTTACGTTTCCTTCTATTTTCTTATTAGTAAAAAAGCCTAAATATTATTTGGGCATTAAATCTAAGTTGGGCTTATTAATAGAAGATTCTTACTCAGTTTCTTATAAAAAACGCTTGAAAATGTTAAAATCCTTTTGTGGCTCATTTTTTCTTCTTTTCTTAAAAAACATTTCCAGTTTACCTTCACATTTATTCGTGGCTTACTTTCTATAAATCATCTTATATAAGCTTATTTGTAGCTTATAGGGTCACGGCTTATTTTTGGCTTATTTAGTTGTTTTTGAGTTTCTTGCTTATTTGTCCTTGAGAGCTTTAAACTTTTCTTCCTAAGTCGTTAGTAGCTCTTTGTGGTTAAATTTTTCGTAGCTTATTTCGAGTTCAACGCAGCTTTTAACAGCTTATTACAAGGTTATTTATTGCTTATTTGCATGACTTTCTGTGGTGAAAAGTGGCTATTTCGAGTGCTTATTTTCTGGTTTGCTTATTTTGTGTGGTCCACGATTTGAACCAAAAGGGAACATAGATCCATCGTTTTAGCTTCAAAAAGGACAGTTTTGTGGTTTTTTTTTTGCTGAGCAAAAAAAAACAAGGCTAGAGAACGTTTTGTTTGATTAATAACAACTGATTTATACCAAGAACCAGGACGACGATTTATTATACATCATCTTACACGGTGATTTATACGTGTAAACAACGGCGATTTATACATAGTAAAGAGGGCATTTTTTACACAAGTAAATAGGGAGATTTATACCAAATGAAAGTCTAAGCGATTTATACATAAGTAAAAAAGGGAAAAACGTGTTCATTTTGACTTTTTCAGTTTTGAGTTTCAGTTGCTCGCGGGTATTCTAACTACTATCATTACGATCGCGATACTTCGTAGATCATCGTAGTGTATTTCGTTTTGATCGATAATTAAGACTCGAGTCCGCGAGAAGAAAACACAATCGTTCGTTTTTAACACTAAAGTTCAAACGAGGAAGACAACAAAATAGGAGGGAAACGTGTATGCATTGGAACTTATTTTGAAATATACAAAATCAGTCCCTGGACTCCAAGACAATTTCACAGTTCATCCTTTAGTTGTTTGATAACCCTCAATGTTGAAACAGTTTTTCACCGTTAGTCCTTAATACTTATAATTCAGTCGTTAGTCCTCCAAAGTGAACTGTTATTGCACCGTTAGTCCTTGTTTGTGTTTTAATCAATCGTTAATCATTTTAAGTTGAAAGTGTAGTAACCGTTCGTCCTTTTAGCTCATCAATCGTCAACAGAAGTTCAAGTTCTTCAACAACAACAACAACGATTTCACTCACAACTAATCACAAAAATTAATCATTCTTTCATGGTTTCTTCTTGATTTAGTAAAATCCCGTAAAAGATTATTCTTTTTTGATTTAAGTCATAAAATTGTAAAATCCCGTGAACTCAAAATCATTTTCACTTCATAGCAAACAAATCATTCATCATTTTCACTTCATAGCAAACAAATCATTCATCATGACTACTCCAATCACAACTTCCACAACCGACAGTCAAATGCATAACAACATCATGGCAGCTGGATCAAGGGATCGTCCACCAATGCTTGCAATGGGAAGATATGCACAGTGGCAATCATGTTTCTTAAGATACATTGATACAAGACCCAATGGCAATGTCCTGAGGAAATGCATTCTACAAGGTCCTTACATGCCTACCATTGTCATAATTCTGGCTAAAGAAGCAACAGATGATTCTTTAGCTGTTCTAGAACGTACAACAGTTAAGACAATCTTGAATATGTCTCCTAAAAACAAAGCTAATTATGAATCAGAAAAGGAAGCAATTTATTTGCTCTTGACTGGAATTGGGGATGAAATCTACTCAACTGTTTATGCTTGCAAGATAGCTCATGAAATGTGGATAGCTATTGAAAGGCTACAGCATGGTGAATCTCTTAACATTCAAGATGTTAAGACTAATTTGTTTTGAGAGTTAGGAAAATTCACTTCTCATGATGGAGAGTCCATGGAGTCATACTACTCCAGATTTTGCAAGATGATGAATGAAATGATAAGAAACAACTTGACAGTTGCTACGATGCAAGTCAATGTTTAGTTTCTTTAACAACTTCAACCAGAATGGTCAAGGTTTGTGACAATTGTCAAGCAACAACATGACTTGGATACAGTCTCATATCAGAAGCTCTTTGGCATTCTAAAACAGTATAAAAAAGAAGTTAATGAAATCCATGCTAAGAGAATAGCCAAGAATGCTAACCTATTAGCACTTGTTGCTGCTGCACAACAATATCCAGATCCTTATTATCCAACACCAAAATCTCACAAACCATATGCACCAACATTAAAACAATCATCTTCCACCAGATCTAATGCATCTACCAAATACAAAGGCAAAGAGATAGCCAAACCAATCACACATCCATCTGAGTTAGCTTCTAAAGAAGACAGTGATCCAGAACAAGCTCAAAGAGATAAGGATATGTAAAACAACTTGGCACTTATTGCAAAGTACTTTAAAAAGATCTACAAACCTACCAACAACAACCTCAGAACTTCTTCAAACTCCAAAAACAAGAATGTGGATACTTCTCCAAGGTACAAGAATGATAATCAGACTGGGCAGTTTAGGAATCAGAGGACGGTGACTGTTGCTGGGGCTAGGGAGACTGTAGGCAGTCAGGTAGTGCAGCAGACTGGGATACAATGTTTCAATTGTAAGGAATTTGGTCATTTTGCTAAAGAATGCAGTAAACCAAAAGGGTAAAAGACTACTCGTATCACAAATAAAAGATGTTGCTGTGCAAACAAGCTGAGAAAGGTGCTCCATTACAAGCAGAGCAAGCTGATTGGCTAGCGGACACGGATGAAGAGACTGATGAACAAGAATTAGAAGCACATTATAGCTACATGGCAAAGCTCCAGGAGGTTCCTACTGCAGACTCAGGAACTGATACTGAGCCATTAGAGCGGATTGTTTAACTTATCCTATTTATTGTTGACTCTAGAGGCACAAAGCACATGACGGGAAATCTAAAGCTGCTGTGTAATTTTGTTGAAAAATATCTAGGTACCGTTCATTTTGGCAATGATTAATTTGCTCTAACTTGGTTATGGAGATTTAGTTCAAGGAAATATCACGATCAATAGGGTTTATTACGTCGAAGGCCTTAATCACAATCTCTTCTCAGTTGGTCAATTTTGTGATGCGGATTTGGAGGTTTCTTTCCGGAAATCTACTTGTTTTGTTAGAGATCTTTAGGGAAATGATGTACTCACTGGTAATCGTGGATCTGATCTCTATATAAGTTCTCTTCAAGAAACCACTTCATCAACTCCAATCTATTTCATGGCTAAAGCCTCACCAACTCAATCATGGTTATGGCATCAAAGACTTTCTCATCTTAACTTCAACTACATCAACTTGCTTTCAAAAAAGGATAATCGTGATTGGTTTACCAAAACTAAAATATGTCAAGGATCAACTGTGTTCCTCTTGTGAAGTGAGTAAAGCAAAAAGAAGTTCATTCAAGACAAAGGTTGTTCCAAGTTCTAAAGGACGGCTAAATTTGCTTCATATGGACTTATGTAGTCCAATGCGGGTTGAAAGCATAAATGGGAAGAGATACATTCTGGTAATTGTTGACGACTACTCCAGATATACTTAGACCCTATTTCTAAGATCTAAGGATGAAACACCAGAAGTTTTAAAAGATTTTCTGAAGATGATTCAAGGCAATCTTCAAGCTTAAGTGATTTCTATTCGAACTGATAGAGGCACAAAGTTCTTAAACAAGACACTTCATTCATATTTCAAAGAAGAAGGAATTGAGCATCAAACATCTATACCTCGAACACCTGAACAGAACGGCGTTGTCGAAAGACGAAACCGTACCCTGGTTGAGGCTGCTCGAATGATGCTTTCGGCTTTTAAACTTCCTTTGTTCTTTTGGGCTGAAGCAATTACAACTGCATGCTATACTTAAATCAGATCAATCATAATCCCGACACATGAGAAAACTGCATATCACATCATCAATGATAGGAAACCTTTAATTCGACAACTTCACATCTTTGGTTCAACATATTACTTAACCAGAGATGGTGAAAATCTTAACAAGATGAAAGAAAAAGGGGATTCGTGCATTCTGGTGGGATACTCCACTCAATCTAAGGGATATCGAGTTTACAACAAGAGAACCTGATTGATAGTTGAATCCACACATCTTAGATTTAATGAAATCAAAGAGATGTCTGAGACGTCTATTGATAATAACACTTTAGGCCTTGTTCTCCAACGACAAAAGGCGTCAGATTATGACAAATCTGGCCCCGCGCCCCAACTACATAATGTTTCTCCTTTAGCAGATACAACAGCTCCATCACAACAAGAGTTGGATCTTCTTTTCAGTCCTCTGTACGATGAATTTTTTAGTAAAAGTACTTCAAGTATCAACAAGTCTTCTTCTCCCACCGACAATTCTAAACAACAAGACACACCACCTACAAAGAATATTCAATCTTTAATAGAACCAACAACTCCAACAAATGTTAATGTTGAGGAAAATAACGATAATCAAGTAGAAGATACACAGTTCCAACAAGATGAATTTATCAATCCTTTTTGTACACCGGTATTAGAAATTGCAGAGTCTTCCTCACACAATATTGATAATTCAAACATGCATACCTTCTATCAACCATACGATTCCGAATACCGATGGACCAAAGATCACTCATTAGAACAAGTTTGTAGAAATCCATCCAAGCCAATGCAAACAAGATGACAACTTGCCACAGATCTTGAAATGTGTATGTTCGCACTCATCGTAAGTATTGCTGAACCAAAAAACATTAAGAAGGCAATGGCTGATTCTGCATGGATATAGGCAATGCAGGAAGAGCTTCATCAATTTGATAGACTATAAGTCTGGGAACTCGTTGACAAACCCTTTGGCAAAACTGTAATCAAGCTAAAGTGGTTATGGAAGAACAAAAAGGATGAAGATTAAACTGCCATTCACAATAAATCATGACTTGTAGCAAAGGGATATGCTCAGGAAGAGGGTATTGATTTCGAGGAATCATCTGCTCCAGTTGCTCGCTTAGAAGCTGTTTGGATTTTCGTCGCTTATGCTGCACACAAGTCTTTTCCAATTTGTCAAATGGACGTGAAAATGGAATTTCTTAATGGTCTACTGAAGGAGGAGGTTTATGTTGCACAACCAAATAGGTTCGTTGATCTTGATCATCCAGAAAAAGTTTACCATCTAAGGAAAGATCTCTATGGACTGAAGCAAGCTCCGAGAGCCTGGTATGATGAACTCTCAAATTTCCCGATGTCCAAAGGTTTTACTAAAGGTACCATTGACCCTACTATATTTACGATAAGATACGAGGAGGACATTCTACTTGTGCAAATTTACATCGATGACATTATTTTCGGTTCTACAAACCCTAAATTTTCTAAAAGATTTAAAAATATAATGCACAGTAGATTTGAGATGTCCTTAATGGGGGAAATGAAATTCTTATTAGGACTTCAGATCCACCAACCCCCACGAGGTATCTTTATCAATGAAGCCAAGTACGCTTTAGAAATACTTAAAAACATGGTATGGAAAAAGGTGAAAGCATTGGTACACCAATGGCTACTAAACATAAACTGGATGCAGACTTGAGTGGAAAACTCGTAGACCAAACTGACTACCATAGTAAAATCGGGTCACTCATGTATCTGACATTTAGTAGACCAGACATAGTGTTGATCCCACTTCAATAGATCGAATTCTTTAAGCTTGTTTAAGGTTTAGTTATATTAGATAAATCTAACACAACTATAGTAGAAACTATGTTTGAATATATTAAAGATTATGTGGAATCTAATCTTTAATATTAAGAAGAATTATCAGTGAAACAGTAATTCAATGAACATATAATTCAACAAATAAGCTCGAATAATATTAATGATAATAATATGAATACTCTCAAAGTATTAGGGTTACAAAGACCTTGAAGATAAGAATATAAAAGATATATGAAAAGCTATATCAAACTCTATGCCCTAGGACATCTTTTTATACACCAAGGAGCCCTAGTCGGCTTACCATACTTTCCTAAGTATCTAAAATCTTTTCTATAAACAACTAATACATATCACATAAGCAGTACTAACACCAAACAGTACTAACTTATTAACCTTGCATCATTAATTTATCTCTGAGCAGTCTTAACCTTGAGTAGTAGCAACTTTGTACTAGCAGTAGTAACTTATCACTAGCAGTAGTAACTACTTAGAATATTTTCACTAGCAGTACTAATATTTACTAGCAGTAGTAATTGTGTACTACCAGTAGTAAAAACTTAGCATATTTTCTTTGAAGTTCATGAGCAACACTAACTTTAGCTGAGCAACATTAACACAAACATGAGCAGTAGTAATTCAAACAACATCAAGAAGACTTTTAATCCCAACAATCCTCTCCCAAACTTGATATTATTTTTTAAAATCATCAAGTTTCGGCATTTAAGACTTCATCAACACCAGGAGGATGATTCCAAACACTTTTTTACTTCTTAAGCTGTTTTATGATGAATTTAAGAAGCTGATAAGCCATTTCACTTTCATAGTCAATCATAAGCTTCATTTCTAACATCATTGTAAGTGTAGATGGTGTAAGAGGATACTTCTTCTCTACCAACATATAAATCTGCATATGTTGCATCCTCAAGAAATGTACTCCACAGGAGTCATACAGCTTCCAATTCAACACTTTGTAGTCTTGTTAATTCCTCCATACTTTATCTTCTATATGTGGTTCAAACATTGTTTTTAAATTCCCCTATAATTACAAATCCAAGTCTTCCACTGGTCTTGTTGACTCATATTTAGCTTTTACTAACTTGTACAAAGTTTCCAAATCTTCCCTATCAAAACTTTTAAGCATGTGACTAAAGATCATGTACATTTGAGACTTTCCATCAGCTCTTATTAATTGATAATAGCTTTTTCTTCCTTCTTTAAGAATCTTCCAGTCAACAATACTTGGAGACTTAATAGCCAAAGGAATAGCATCAATTGCTACTTCTTCTTCATCTGGAATGATTTCCATTAACTTTTTAATCTTTGCTGTTTCTTTGTCATCTTCCACCTTTTGCTTCTTTGTAATCTCTTGTGCTAGCTCAGTTTCTGGTCTCTTTTCTTAGCCTTCCACCAACTGTATTCTAAAGTCTTTAAATGTATTTACCCTCTTGAATGTTCTGTCAAACATCTCTTGAATATAATCAAACTCTTTTAACTTTAAATCATTGACTTTGTATCCTTCCATGTTCTTTAGGTAAGTACACATTATCTTTCTCTATTGAGCTTTTATTGGTGGTTTGTTTCTTTTCGCTTCTGCTCTTTCATATACTCTCTACATGAATTATTTCAATGATTCATCTGGTACGTCTGTTGTAAATTCAAAATGCTTTCTTTTTAGGTGCATACCCAATGAAAATACCAATATCAGCTTTCAGTTGTAACTTTCCCAAATTCTCACTATCATTTGTCGGATAACAAAGTGCACTAAATACATGGAAGAATGATAAGTCGGGAAGTTTGTCATGTAAAAGCTCATATGGTGTTTTACCATGACAAAGACGTATAATGGAACAATTTTAGGTATAACATGCGGTAGCAACTGCTTCTGCCCATAAAAATAACGGAACTTTTACATAAATCAACATTGTGCGAGCTGCTTCAATTAGCGTACGATTACGTCTTTCAACGACACCATTTTGCTATGGAGAGTGAGCAATAAATGTTTCATGAGAGATGCCAACCTTCTCATAATATTCATGCAAAGTTTGATTAACAAACTCAGTTCCATTATCTGTGCTGATTCGTCGGATATGCACTTTAAGCCACACTTGGATCATCTTGAGGAACTTAATTATGAAATCTAGAGCTTTATCTTTTGACCTTAAGCACTTAACCTATGTAAATCGAGAGTAATCATCGACAATGACAAGGATGTACTTCTTTCCATTAACACTTGCGACACGCATTGGTCCACAAAGATCCATGTGCAACATATAGAGTTTTTCTTGGTTGGTGTCTTCAGATTTAGGTTTGTGGGGTTTCTTCTTGCTTTTGCCCATTGCACACACAGAATACATATGGTCCTTTTCAAATTTTAGCTTAGGGAGACCTCGATCAAGATCGTGTCTAGCTAAATGGTTGATTGCACCAAAGTTCAGATGAGACAGATGTCGGTGCCATAGCCATGACTTAGTCTTTGAAGCCTTTAACAAGAGACATATAGGAGAGGACGCTAGCATATCTCCAAGAGACAGAGTATATAGATTGTTGCCTTAAGATCCAGTCAATAGATCAACACCTTCTAGATTACGAATGAAGCAGGTGCGTTGACGAAAAGCAACTTCAAGGTTCGAATCACAGAATTGCCCAATAGAGAATAAGTTATGTCCAAGTCCTTCCACGTAGTAAACCCTTAAAATTGTAACATTCCCAATCTGATAATCACCATATCCCAGTATCTTTGCCACGTGGTCATTTCTGAATTTAAATGTACCCAAAAATTTATTAACAAAATTAGTGACCTGAGAGCGATCTCCGGTCATATGCTTGGAGCAGCCGAAGTCCAAATACCAGAGAACAATTTGGACAACCTGCATTCATCAAGAGAGGAAGATGGAACATCAGAATCTATGGATCCCCAAGATTTACTGGGTTCCTTATTGTTAGCAGATATAGATTTAATAATCTTAGGTTTGCTAACGGGAACATTAGATTTAGATTTCCTAGGTTTCCTTGAGTAAACCAATGTTGCTACAGGCTTAGGTGTATCAGATTTTAAAGCAGTTGGTTTCCTAAGGGGCACTTCAGTAGTTATGGTAATCCTAGTTAAAGGGCATGCATTTCATACTATAGTGAAGGTCCGACCAGTAGGTCTCCAAGTGTATCCAATATTTGTGAACACCTTTCCTGTTGGTTTCCAAACTTTTTTCTTTGAACTTTTCTTAACAGATTTAAATTTAGCACGAGCATTCATATCATGTATAAAATCAAGAACACACAAATCATGATTATCAGAAAGCATGCAACCATTACACTTAACATATAAAAGTTCAGAATTCGCATTAAGCTTAGAATGCTGCACATTTGCAGTTCCTTTAGGTTTCACAATACAACTCTTATTTTTCAAACTAGATTAAACTGTCATCGGGTGGGCTTCTACTTTATTCTTCTAAGTACTACTTGGTGTTCACGAAATCTTATCTTTCTTTGTATTATCTGAAGGCTGTGATCCGCTAGCACTAGTAGACGGTTTTACTCCTGTAGAAGACAACATATGTTTGTTAGAAACTAGGTTTGATGAAGAAGCTATTTTTGTGTTTGTGTTTCTTGAGGATGTGACAGGCTTAGTGAATCTAACTTTATTGTCCTTGTTCTTTAGGGTCACAACCACTAATTTATCTCTTGAATTATTGATGCTAAGGCAGGTTTGTCCGATTAGTATAAGCAACTCCTGAATTTGTTTTGTATACTTACAAGCAGAGTCTAAGGAATTATTTAGAGGATTTGGTGATTTTCCTTGTTCTACTATTTCCCTAAGAATCGCAGCTTCTTCCTGAGTGTGCTTAAGGTAGTCAGAGTGAGCTGACCTAGTGTTTAACAATCTAGGGTTTAAATATTCCACATCAATCTTAAGCATTTTAGGATCAATAGTGTGTTTGCTAACAACATTATCAGCTAAACCTTTTCCTTTCAGTTTCCTTAATTCATCCTTTAGAGCTGTTACAGTCAACCCTTGTTCCTGAATTTTTGCATTTAAATCAGAAATTTCTACAGACTTTTGATTGACTTGATTAATTAACACATCACATTGTTCTTTTGATCGAATACGTGCTGGTTTAATCGAGTTATAAAGTTGCTTATAAGTCTGTTTCAAATGTTCATTCTCAGCAATAAGGTTTGACACCCTATGATCCAAATTAATATTTATTGTTTCAATCTCTTCTATGTCCTTTTTGACCTTATCATCATTCATATTTTCACTTAAATATTTAATTCTCTCTTTTAACTTCTTTATGACCATGTCTTTCTCTTGGGACTGAGCTTTCAATTCATTTAATTCAAAATATTGATCAAAACTTAGAGCACTTTGATTTGAAACAGAATTGTCCCTTAGAAAAATTTCCTGATTAAGTTGAGTATCAACTTCTAAAGAGATGTAATGTTTTTCAAGAGTGGTAAAACTTCTGAATAGTTTATCGTAAATCTCTTTTTTAACAAAATCCTTTTTGTTGAGAAGTTCAGTCTTAAGTTTGAGACACTTTTTACATTCACGCACATTTACATAAGTATTATCCACAGAAGAATTCACAATTATGTTCATTATATCTTTGTTTATGACTTGTTCCAAGAGTCGTTTGTTTTCGTTCAAAACTTGATTCATTTTAACTTCAAATGTTTTTGACTTTAAACGATGCTGTTCCACAGCCTGTTCCATTTGATGAAAGACATTTTAGACTTCAGAAAGTTCATCAATCAAATATTGATCGAATGTATTAAATAAGTCCCTCAGATCTTTTCCAAATGGAATTATTTCATCCCTAAAACAAGCTTTTATATGTTCAAATCCTTACGAGCCCTCGGTGATGGCTGTGGCCATAGTTCTTTCTTTGACAACCACGTCAAAGCTAACAAGATGGTGTTTAAGTTTCTTCAAACTCATATTTACCATGCTGACTTTAGGAAGTTCTTTTGGAACCTCAAATTTTGTCGGTCTATTAGAAGGAGTGGGATCTAAAGAATTCATAGAATTCTGTGACCAAAAGGCTTGTTCAGTAGATAATTTAGTTTGTGGAACAAATCGTGTTTCAAAATCTTGAGAAAGTTGGTTAAGGACAGCATAATCGACTGGTGTAGTATTAACTTTCTTTTCTAACATCATTGGATCAAGTTGTTTTAAAAGCATTTTCGAACGATTCTCTTCAGCAAGCATAAGGGTCTCTTCGGAGTCAGGAATCACAATAACACTAGTATTCTTAATGACATTACCATCATAAAGCTTTGGTTCCAATTGCCAAGCTTTCTTCAGATAGAAATGATTTTGAAAACCTAGAGCTTGTTTAGTGGTATGATCATAGAAAAACTAAGGTTTCATCAACATGTGAACAATTTGTGCAGATTGATCTTTTTAAAAACAATATTATCCAGCTGTTTGATCTTCTTTTCTAAACCAATCTCTCGATCAATGTTCCTTGATTCTTCTATCTTAAAATCGTTTTTGAGAAGAGTAACAGTTTGCATTAAAGATTCCTTTTCTTTTAAATGTTCTGAAAGAGTTTGTTTAAGACGATCAATCTCTACAGATTGTCCATATGAATCTAAGACATTATCTTTACTCTTTAAATCAACCTTTTGTCCTTCTTTCAAAACTTTAACTTGTTCTTTGTATCTTTTAAGCTTAGCAGTTAAAAGTATCATTGACACTTTTATTGTTCAGATTTATCTTTGTACAGTTAATCACTTGGGTTTTTAGTTGTTCAATCACATATAATATCAACACATCTTGTTGTGCAGATGAGTTAGAATTCTGAACAGCTGCCTGTTGTGATTCTTTCACATACTGAGAATAAGGAATGATATTGCTATCACTGGTTATTTCAGTCTCTGAATTATTCACAACACTCAACTGTTCAGAAGACAGCATCGCCTGCACAACTTGATTCATCAAGTTGTTATCCACATTATCATGATTGTTTACCTCAACGAGAGCATCTGAACCATAATGAGATAAATTCTCTATAAGATCAATTTTGGCTGTGTTGAGTTCATTACAATCAGAGTCATATGCATCTAAATCGTCGGCTTGATAAGCGGCATTGTGTGTAATGACTGTCTGTGTGGCTTGACCTTTTGCAATTCCTGGATCTGCCAAAAATGCTAGCTCTTCCTCATGTAAAATTTGACCATTTGCTAGAGCTTGTACCAGCAACACTTTATCCTTAAACCAAGAATCATCCCGTTTCCTTTTAGGCTCAGTGCATTGTTTAGACATGTGTCCCTCCCCTTTGCAGTTGTAACAAATAACAGTCCTTTGTTTCCCAGAATTGCTTCCACTTGCTCCAGGAGTGTATGTCCTACTTTTCCTTATAGTAAAAGAAATTTGTCTCCTCTGAACTGGTTATAAAGTCACTCTTCCATCATTAATGGTAACTTGTTGCTTAGGGTTTGACGAATTCCTTAGCTGATTGTTGGTAGTAGGATAGCGAGATTTGATGACAGCTGATAGAGGGATGGATGATGATGGAGAATAAACGTTGTGGTGAACTGATGATGATTGATAATCATTGGATGGATAAGTGATTGAAAGAGGTGTTGATGATTAATTGTTTGAGTATTGTTAAGACTGAAAAGGTGATCCATACTGTTGAGACTGATATAGTGAAACTTATGGTTGAAATTAAGAGTTTTGATATGAGTTCTGATGATTTTGATAAGGAGACTGGGTCATCTGATGGGTTGCAACCAAAGCAAGAGGATATGAGTTGCATTCATTCATTAAACAAACTTCATTTGCATGAAATTCATGTTGTCCCAAGTAAGCATGAAGCTGATCAATGTTAGTTGTATGCAAATCCCGAACTAATTTGACATCAGTCACAAATTATTCCACTCAGGAGGAAGAGTATTCAAAAACTTGGTGTTCACTTGAAATTGCTCCAATTTCACATTGTAGATGTTCAGTTCATTGAGTAGCAGTGAGAATCTCAAGTAGAAATCACGTAGTGTTTCCCCCTTCTTATAAGCAAACTTATCGAATTCATCATAAAGCTTACACTCTCTTTCCTGTTTCATCAGTGAAGTTCCTTGCATGAGAAGTTAAATTCTTTCCCAAAGTTCCTTGGCGATTCGATGATTGCTAACAAGTGCATAGACCTCTGGAGGTAATCCTTGGAGAATGATATTTTTTGCCTTGACATCACAATCAGCTTGAATTGCTTTCGTAGCAAATAACTCAAAATATTTATTTGGTCTAGTCACTCAATTCTCCTCAATCGTAGGCCAGATGAGTGGACCATTTTCAACGGATTCAAGGATCATTTGTCCATGTTGTCTATTCATCATGTATAGCTCCATTCTACTTTTCCAAGAATCGTACATATCTTTTTCTAACATTGGTGGATGATTGTCAGCACCCGAAAGAATCGCTTTGTCAGCAAGAGTCGTCATTGAGAAATTAGTATGTTAAAAGATTACTATTTGATCAAACGGTGGTAGAAAGAAATTGTGTTTGATGAAGTTGTCTTTTAAGTGTTTTAATTCTTAAAACTACATGGGATTTTACAATTCTCGACACAATTGGGAAAAACAAGTTGATATTTCACGGGATTTTACAGGTCAATGAAATAAACCATATAATTTTGAAGATTGAGTAGTTCGGTTGATACTAGACTTCAATTGTTCGGTTCCAACTAAAATTGAGTTGTTCGGTTCTAACTCCAACTTAGTTGTTCGGTTCCAACTAGACTTCAATTGTTCGGTTCCAACTAAAATTTAGTTGTTCGGTTTTAACTACAACTTAGTTATTCGGTTCCAACTAGACTTCAATTGTTCGGTTCCAACTAAAATTAAGTTGTTTGGTTCTAACTCCAACTTAGTTGTTCGGTTCCAACTAGACGCACAGTTGTTCGGTTAACACTAAAAGCCTAGTTGTTCGGTTGATACTAGAATCCCAGTTGTTCGGTTGATACAAGAAGCCCAGTTGTTCGGTTGATACTAGAAGCACAGTTGTTCGGTTGATACTAGAAGCCCAGTTGTTCAGTTACTACTAGAAATCAGTTGTTCGGTTACTACTAAAAACCAGTTGTTGGGTTGAAACGAAACGAGTTATTTGGTTGCTACAGGTGTCGAAACACAAACTTTTAAAAACATAAAAAGATACCTTTTTGATGGTTGTTTTGCAAAAACTCTTGTACAACTAGTGTTACTAACCCTATAGGAACAAGAAAAATGGAAACTTTAAGGTTTTTAAGCCAAAAAATTTTAAATCAATAATTTGTTCTTTGTAAAGGTTTTCGAACACAAAGATGACCAAAAATGATATTTTTCTTAATTCTAAGCTTGTACACCTATATCATAAAGATACTAGATCAGATTTACTAAGGTAAGTGATCCTTTAGTGTACACAATAGCTTCGAAAACAAAGAAAGAACAAGAAAAGGATGAAATTTTACAAGAAAACACTGTGAACCAAAAATGAAACACAAAAACTAAACACACCACTCCATGGCTCTGATACCAATTTAAGAACAATCAAATAACATACATAGAAAGAGGAAGAGAGGTTGTTTTAGTGAGAGAGAGGGTTAGATGAACACTTAGAGAGAGAAAGTAAACAAAAGATAGAAATGCATAAGTGTGTGAATAATGAACAACCAACCACCTCTTCAAGGCATAAAGAGATGTATAAATACCCTTTTGGCTGGCCCATGGATAGGCTTTACATGGTATTTCCATAGGCTTTTTCTAACTTTGGCCCAATTAGATTAATAACATTACATTTAACTAACTACGGGCTTTGACTAACTATTATTAGAAGTGACCGATACTTTTCGTGTTTCTAACAGCCCTAGTCGGCTTACAATACTTTCCTAAGTATCTAAAATCTTTTCTATAAACAACTAATAAATATCACATAAGCAGTACTAACACCAAACAATACTAACTTATTAACCTTAGCGGCATTAACTTATCTCTGAGCAGTCTTAACCTTGAGCAGTAGTAACTTTGTACTAGCAGTAGTAACTTATCACTAGCAGTAATAACTACTTAGAATATTTTCACTAACAGTACTAATATTTACTAGCAGTAGTAACTGTGTACTACTAGTAGTAAACACTTAGCATATTTTCTTTGAAGTTCATGAGCAGCACTAACTTCAGCTGAGCAACATTAACACAAACATAAGCAGCAGTAATTTAAACACCATCAAGAAGACTTTTAATCCTAACAATCCTCCCCTAAAATTGATATTCTTCTTCAAAATCATCAAGTTTATGCATTTAAGACTTCATCAACACAGGTGGATGCTTCCAAACACTTCTTTACTTCTTAAGCTATTTTATGATGAATTTAAGAAGCTGATAAGCCATTTCACTTTCATAGTCAATCATAAGCTTCTTTTCCAACATCATTGTAAGTGTAGATGGTGTAAGAGGATACTTCTTCTCTACCAACATATAAATCTGCATATGCTGCATCTTCAAGAAATGTACTCTACAGGAGTCATACAGCTTCCAATTCAACACTTTGTAGTCTTGTTGATTCCTCCATACTTTATCTTCTATATGTGGTTCAAACATTGTTTTTAAATCCCCCTATAATAACAAATCCAAGTCTTTCACTGGTCTTGTTGACTCATATTTAGCTTTTACCAACTTGTACAAAGTTTCCAACTCTTCCCTGTCAAAACTTTTAAGTATGTGACTAAAGATCATGTACATTTGAGACTTTCCATCAGCTCTTATTATTTGATAATAGCTTTTTCTTCCTTCTTTAAGAATTTTCCAGTCAACAATACTTAGAGACTTAAAGCCAAAGGAATAACATCAATTGCCACTTCTTCATCTGGAATGATTTCCATTAACTTTTTAATCTCTGTTGTTTCTTTGTCATCTTCCACCTTTTTCTTCTTTGTAATCTCTTGTGCTAGCTCAGTTCCTACTCTCTTTTCTTTGCCCTCCACCAACTCTATTCTAAAGTATTCAAATGTATTAACCCTCTTGAATGCTCTGTCAAACATCTCTTGAATAGAATCAAACTCTTTCAACTTCAAATCATTGACCTTGTATCCTTCTATGTTTTTAGGTAAGTACACATTATCTTTCTCTGTTGAGATTTTGTTGATGGTTTGTTTCTTTTCTCTTCTTCTCTTTTAGCTGCAAAATGCTTTCTTCTTTTCTCTAAGAGTTGTTGAAATAATGTAACCTTTTCTTTAACAGACAACTCTTCTTGTTCCTGTGCTTGCAATCTTTCAGCCAACTAATGATCATCATCAATATTTGCCTGTATATCATCCCATGTTTCAATCAAGGCAATATTGGCTTCTTTTTCTTTTTCAGCTGTCTCTCTTGCAAGTCTTTCTTCTTCATTAAATTCAGCTTGTAGATTTAAAGCAATTTCTTCATAAAGCAAGATTTAATCTTTCTTCTTTATAGGTTCTATCAATATTCCTTTACCTTTGTCCTATGATTGTTATGAAGATAGTTGTGAAGATATATTTGTTTCAGATTTACCCAGCTCTTGTATAACAACCCCTTTCTTCTTGTGCTTTGTACTTTTCATTTCTTCAAGTGCTTGAGCCAAAGTAATATCATAAACAGTATTAATTGTAGCAGTAGTTGTTGTAGCAGCACTAATAGTTGTTGCAACACTAGCAGTACTAACTTTATCACTAGCAGCACTAATCTGAGCAGCATCAATAATTAGCTTAGCAGTATTAATAACTTCAACTACTTCTTCAACAACTTCCTCATCAGCAGAAACATTCATATCATGAACACTAACCAGGGTAATTTCTTCATTTGCATCAATAGCATCAATCTTCCCCTGTTTGGATGCACCCTCACCTAAACTTTCTTCATCATCAAAGGATTCTACCCTTGCAGTCAAACCAACTTTGTATAATCTCTTCAGCTTATGAGTTCTTGACCTATTTTTCTTTTCAAGCTTCTTAACCCTCCTTTTCAAACTAGCAATTTTATTAGCTTGAGTGGTCTTTTTCTTCTCCAAATCAAGAACCCTATTTTTTTAAAGTGGTACATAGTGCCATAAATTCATCAAGTTTAAGTCTATCCTCGTCACTTCGAAGTGTGTTACCTCTTGCGAGCATTGAATCATTGGAATGTTTAGATACATTCTCAAACCTAGTATGAGCAATAGTATCCCCCATGGTTACTTGGCACCTGGGACCACCACCTGAAGTAGTTCCTATGGAACTAGATTCATTAGGTGTTGCCTTGGATCGGGTCTTAGTTATGTTACCACTGTCCTGCTCTGCTTTTGAGCTAGAAGTAGTAGTGGCAGCCCTCACCAAACTGTCACCCAACTCCTTATGGACAACCTTATCTGCAACATTGTCACTAGGATCACTAGACTGAGGTATCTGAGTGTCCTTTCTTTTAGGTTTCCTGGGTTTTTGTGTCTTTTAAGGTTGAGGAGATGGTTGAATAAAAGTGGGTGTGTGATGGGGATCAGTTGGAATCGCTGAACCTTTACCCATTTGTGATTGGTTTTGTACCACCATTATTGGAAATAAAGGTGTTACTCTACCAGAAAATCTTTGCCTATTCTTTTCATATTTCCAAAAATCTTTTTAGTGTGAGAGGGTGCAATATAAATTCTCTTATGAGTTGACATCCCCTCAAGTTGTTGGTCCAAAAAGATATGTACAAACTTTGGATACATTAAAAATTTGCCAGAAGCATTATCCAAGTTTCTAATCATATTATCAAAAATTAATTTTCAAAAGTTGAATTTCTAATTTGTTGCTAAACAGATAATGGCAGATGCCATAGTACTACTAAACTCATTCCATGCAGTAGTCTTTGGACTTAGACACTGTAAAATAGTATGAATTAGAAATTTCCATTGTGGGGAAAAGAATGGTTTATAAAAAGTGAGTTTTTGTGAAATTTTCTCATACCCCATCAATGTAATTTGTTCAAAATTGGTAGAATTTGGTAAACAATCAATACCTTCCTTATCTGCTAGTTGAAGATCTCTTCTAACAGATGATTCAGTAATGATTATCTTCTTGCCATCTACTAGGGCATGTAACTGTTCTTCCCCATTGATAGTTTTAGCCTTGACAATAGACCAGAACTATTTAACGTAAGAAATATATATAGTAGGATTAATCGTTAATGTATACCTTATAGGGTGTGCATTAAAAAAATCAACAATTTGTTCAAACCTATCACTCTTGGTGGGTTTAGACAAAAACACGACCATATTATGAGTATCTACAAACTTTAGAGTCATCATTTGTGTTGGGTTTTTATAATGGATGATAAAATCGAGTTAGAGTTTGTAATTAGAGAGTATATGAAAGAGTGAAATTGATTAAAGGATCGATTGAAACCCTTAATCGAAGTATTTATGAAAAGTACCCTTAACAGCATTAACTTTCACCCAACAGTAGTAACCCAGTAGTAGTAAGTTATGCCTAGCAACATTAACTTTGAGTCACCAACATTAACTCCAATTCAATTCTAAAAAGCTTTTCCATCTTCAATTTAACACTTTTCTTTGCTTTTCCTGCAAAATGTTAGTCCAAAAACCAAGAAAACACAAACCATAGCAATTTTCATACAAAACTCTACAAAAACATAAAGAGATAAAAGACTTTAAAGATTTAGCATTTCAATACTAACAATCAAATATTGAAATCTACTTACATCAAAAGCTTTTGTAAGCAAATATGCAACATTCTTGTCAGTATGGATTTTGACCATTTAAATCAATTTCTTTTCATTGCAATCTCTAATAAAATGATGTATGATATCTATATGCTTTGTTTTTGAATGAAAAACATGATTTTTAATTATACAAATAGTACTGTTATTGTCAATAAAGATTTTGGTATGCATAAAATAGTACCCATAACCAAGTAGTTGATTTTGAATCTAAAGCACTTGTCCACAACAACGTGAAGCAGCCACATACTCAGCTTTTGCTGTGGAATTTGCAACCACTGTCTGTTTCTTGCACTGCCATGATATTAATCTACATCCAAGGAATTGACAAACTCATGTTGTAGACTTCCTATCCAAGCTTGCTCCATTATAATCACTATCAGTGTATGCTACCAAATCAAAAGGAGAATCTTTTGGATACCAAAGGCCTAATTTTGATTGACCTTTTAAGTACCTAAAAATTCTTTTCACAGCATGAAGATGTAAAACCTTTGGATTGACTTGGTGTATAGCACAGGCATACACTACAAACATGATGTCAGGTCGTAAAGATGTAAGATATATCAATGAACCAATCATTGACCTATACATATGAACATCCACTTCTTCACCATCTTCATCCTTGAGCAGAGGCTTTTGAGTTTCCATTGGTGTGCTTGCAGTCTTGACTTCTGTAAACCCAAATTTCTTTAAAATTTCATCAACATATTTATCTTGACTAATAAATATGCCATCCTTCTTCTGCTTCACTTGTAATCCCAAGAAGAATGTAAGTTCTCCCATAGAACTCATCTGAAATTTCTCATGCATCAACTTCTCAAATGCATTGCATAGCTCCTTCTTTGTTGAACCAAAGATGATATCATCCACATAAACTTGGACCAGCAAAATATCACCTTTGTGCCTTTTGATGAATAAGGTCTTGTCAATTTTCCCTCTTTGAAACCCATTGTCCAACAGATATGTTGACAAGGTTTCATACCAAGCTCTAGGAGCTTGATGTAGTCCATACAATGCTTTTTCAACCTTGTATACTCTATCAGGAAAGTCTGGATCTTCAAATCCTGGTGGTTGACATACATACACCTCTTCTTCAATCTTCCCATAGAGAAAAGCACTTTTTACATCCATTTGATACACCACAAAATCTTTAAATGAAGCATAAGCTAAAAATAGCCTAATTGCTTTAATTCTTGCAATAGGGGCAAAGACTTCATCATAGTCAATCCCTTCTTCTTGTGTGTACCCTTGAGCAACCAATCTTGCTTTATTTCTTATCACAATTCCCCTTTCATCCTTTTTATTCTTAAAAACCCATTTAAAGCCTATAGCCCTTTTTCTATTTGGTAAATCCACTAAAGTCCAAACTTCTTGTAACTTGAATTGTAGAAGCTCTTCTTGCATAGCCTCTATCCAGCTTGGATCCTTCAATGCATGAATTACCTTTTTGGGTTCTTCTTGTGATAAAAAGCAAGCAAACAAGCAGTTTTGAAGGTCTTTATGGTTTGTTCTTTGTTGAATAGTACTAACAAACCCATGTTCCTCCAAATTCTTTGACATCTTTCTTGTTTGTGTAGCTGATTGCAAATCTCCAATCACTTGATCAAGAGGATGATCTTTATGAATTCTTGTAGTTGGATTAGGACTGACTTGGATTGTAGTATCCAAATTGTTCATGTCAGCCACTACACCATCATCTTCATCATCTCTTGAGAAGTCAAATATGCTATCATCTTCCAAAGCAGGCATATTTGGATCAAATGGAAGTTCAATGCTTGTTTTTCCACCAACAACATTAACTTCATTTATGCCAGCAACATTAATAGTTAAACTAACAGTATTAACATTGTTAGTGCTGTTAACATTATCTTCCTTCTCTTGATCTTTACATTCACTTTCTTTTCTTAGATCTTCATCAACCTTCTTTCCATCATCACTTGAAGGTTTGGATCCATCATCATGAGAACTCTTTGGATCTTAAGAATATGGTGGATCAGCAGTCCATAATGGTAGCAAAATGTAATCCTTGATAGGTTTTTGTCTCCTTTCTAGCATGACCTGTATTATCACTTGTTTTTGTACCTGCAAAACCATTAGACTGTGTACCTGCAACAATTGGCTCATAATTCATTGTTCTTGTTAGTGCATCAATATCAAATAGCCAATCTGGTCCACTACCTACAACATTAGGTGTACTCTCACTAAACCTAATATGTAAGTTTTCTTCCACTATCCTTGTTCTACTATTGAATACTCTAAAGGCTTTACTATTCAAAAAGTATCCAACAAAGAAACATTCATCTGCCATACCATCAAATTTGCCTAAATGATCTATGGTATTGAGAATGGTAACAAGACACCCAAATGGTCTCATAAAACTTAAAGTTGGTGTTCTACCATGAAAAAGTTCATATGGGGTCTTGTTATGAGGCTTAACTACTAACACTCTATTTTGCACATAGCAAGCAGTATTAACTGCTTCTGCCTAAAAAGTAGTTGGCAACTTAGAATCAGCTAGCATAGTCCTAGCAGCCTTAATTAGTGTCCTATTTCTCCTTTCAGCAACTCTATTTTGTTGAGGAGTTCTAGCTACACTAAATTGTCTCAAAATACCCTTCATCTCACAAAATTGATTCATTTCTCTGTTTTTAAACTCAGTCCCATTATCACATCTAATAAACTTAACCTTGTGATCTACTAGATTTTCTATCCCAGTTATAAAGGACTTAAGAATGCCACTAGTCTCATCCTTAGTAGCTAGAAAGAAAACCCATGTAAACCCACTGTAATCATCTATGACAACTAGGCAATACATGTTATTTATAAGGCTTTTTACAAATGTTAGACCAAATAAGTCCGTAACAAATGTAAAGGAAGACTGATTGAGTTCTCTGTTTTGGACTTACAAGAGGCTCTGTGTTGCTTTCCCTTTTAACAAGTAACACATGTTTGATTATTTTCAAAAAGTTTGGAAGGTAAACCTCTTACAAGATTTCCCTTTACTAATTTATTCATGGTTTTAAAATTTAAGTGACCTATCCTTCTATGCCAAGGTTAAGATTCATCAGATGTGGCTTTTGCAAAAAGGCAAGTTAAACCTCCTTTAGGAACTATGTTCTTTAAGTCAACACTATACATATTGTTCTTTCTAGGAACTCTAAGTAAAACTTGACTTTCATCAATTAACTTAAAGTTTGGAGATAAAATAATACATTCAGTGTCATTAAAAAGAACACTATTCTTTTTATCACACATTTGTGAGACACTAAAGAGATTAAACTTTGACTCTCTCACAAAATACATATTTTCAAAATCTAGATTACCAGTTTTAATGGTAACTTTTTCTGTGATTTTTCCTCATTTGAGGTTCCCTCCAAAAGCAACATATCCTCCATCTATCTCTTCATAGTCTATAAGATAGGACATGTTCCCTTTCATGTACCTTGAGCATCCACTATCAATCATTATTTTATCCTGTAAATCCATTTTTGGATTGCCCTGCAAATTAGATAGGAAAATCAGTTTCTTTTGGGGACCCAAGCCATCACTGACTTGGATCTGCCTTGTGCATCAATATAATCAATTTTAGGGTGATTGATGCACTGTTGTGTTTAGAAACATAGTCTAAAACTTTATTCTTTAGTTTTCAAACCCAACAAGCTGAGGCCTTAACAACATTAAAATTATGTCCCTTAACAGCATTAACTACTGCTTTTGGACTAGCAGTATTAAATTTTTTATCCCTAACAGTATTAACCCTTTGATTAATATTAATGTTTTAAATGCTGTGTTCTTATGAATGGGACTCTTAACAGTTGAATGTGCTGTTTTAGAAAGACATGACATTGGTCTAGCAGCATTTACTGTTGTTTTTGAGTGAGCAGCTGTTTTTGAAATATTTTATCTAGCAGTATTAATTGATACTAAAACAGACAAGCTCAAATTCTTTTACTACAACAACGATTTCAACAACAATTAATCATTGTTTCACGGTTTCTT
Organism: Tanacetum coccineum; assembly: GCA_026074375.1. Classification (NCBI taxonomy): domain Eukaryota; kingdom Viridiplantae; phylum Streptophyta; class Magnoliopsida; order Asterales; family Asteraceae; genus Tanacetum; species Tanacetum coccineum. Next base: position 62,755 of record BQNB010003823.1, read on the forward strand.
CTTGATTTTGTAAAATCCCACGAAAGATTCAATTCTTTTCTCGGTTTAAATCTAAGACTTGTAAAATCCCGTGAACGTTAATTGGTTTCAATCCACAACAACAATCACTTTACCCACTTAAGATCCTTGCATATCATTTCACATCACTTTTGCAATGTCGACTCAACAAGACATCATGCTTTTAAGAGCTCAACGATAAGCAAATCACACATGCATCGTTGGCATTAATGGCAAACACTCGTACACCGTTTCACCAGATCCAACTCATCACATTATTATACATACAACATCCATAACCCAACAACCACTTTGTCTAACAAGTTATTCAACATGAACTACATGCACATACCAATTGCAGAATCTTGAAGACAGTTCAGATCCACAATGCAATGAAACAACGCACTTGCTTTAATGATAAGCATTCTCAATTCAAACACCATTCCAACAAACAACAACCAAAAGAGTTCATTAATTCTCACAATAGTCAAAAAATTGCCATCGGATCTGACTGAGCAAGAGATCAAAATGCAATAATGGTTTGATGGCAATTTTTGGGAATCAGGTAAGACAATATGCTGGGCAGAATTGATGGGGTAATGAGGTTGGCACAATGCAGTTCAGATCGGGGGGTGATTCATAATGTTGAAAATATGAATGGGCTTAGTGTTGTTTCGGAAATTGCAAATCAGTATGGGAATGGAGATGTTGTTACAGCACCGGCTGAGGGTAATGGTAATGGTATCAATGGTAATCCGATAAGGTGTTACAACTGTCGAGGAGAGGGTCATTATGCCAGCAACTGCACAGTAAAGTCAAGGAAACATAATGCTGCTTATCTTCAGCAAAGCTACAGATTGCTTGTTGCTCAAGAGGACGAAGCACGGGATCTAAAGGGCACTCAGGGGAATTTGCGTTCATGGACTACTGCAGATGCTCATGAAGAACAGGAGCGAGTAAAACGTTGAATGCACTTCAGAGGATACATTGCAGCAAGCATCCACATCTAGAACTCAGTCTGACAATGCTCCTGTCTATGACTCAGATGGATCAACTGAGGTACCCAAAGATGAAAATTGTTATGATCATGATATATTCAATATGCTTACTCACGAAGTGCACTATACTGACTCCAAACTGAGCTTGATCGTACTGAAGAAAAAACTGAAAATTGCATTATTACAAAAGGAAAAAGAATACGCTGTTCTTTGGAAAACTTAGTACACAAAATGTGAAGGAATGCAAAATATGACAAATTCGTATGATAAAGATTATAATGACATGCAACAACAGATCGATATGGTTTGCAGCTCAGTTGGAGATCTCAAAATTACAGTTGAGGGTTAAGAGTAGTGATACTCAATGTGCATCAAATACCATTGACCTGGTGTCTCAGAAACTTGAAGATGAGAACGTGTCACTAGAATTTCAGGTTCGGAGTTATGCAAAAGAAAATGAACATCTTAATACATCATATAAGAACTATATGGAATTCTGTCAAAGTATACACAAGCTCAGGACCATTTCAATAATTGAATCTTTGCAAAAACAATTGTATGACACCATCTATGAAAATGCTAAACTAAGAGCCGAGTTATTTGATAAGGTTTCTGATCCAAAAGGCACCACAAAAGGTACGAGAACGAATACTAGGTTTACAAAGCAATCAATCTTGGGAAAACCACCTTCTTCTTCTTATAAACCAAAACTTTATTCTGTCACTCCTTTTCCAAAATCCTCGGTTCTCCCCAAAGTTGATAAGACGAATGCTTTGTCCAAACCAGTCACTTCAAACTCGGCACCTGCCACACGAGAATCAAAAGTTGTGCAAACTATTAATGTGATTGCCCCTAGAATCTTTAGGACTAATCCTTCTAAGACCTCTAGGGTAGATAATGTTGTTCCTAACAAACCAGTTAAAACAAGCGTTAGGATAAAAACCAATCACTGTTTCACAATCAAATGTTATTCGTAAGCAACAAGCTAATTCTGACTCAAACATTTTTTCTTCTACCAGAGTAAACAACACTGCTAAGACCAGAAGACCACATCCTAGGAGCAATTCTAATACTGATAGGGTTCCATCTAAGTCTAAGAGTAGTTGCCTCTCGAATAACGTCAAGAAAATAGAAGAAAACCAAAGGAATTCCCAAAATCCTAAGAATCAAAAGCACATGTCATCTGAATCTAATAACATTTACGCTGCCTTCGAAAAATGCTAATACGAAATTGTTTTGTTTATGTTAAGCAATGTTTAGTTACTGCCAATCATGTTATGTCTGTGAGTTAATTATGTGAATGACATTGAAATCGCGTGCTGATAACCTCAATTGCCAATGTTCAATACGTAAAATCATCAAAGAAACATAGGAAATGCCAATAAATCAAAGGAGTTAGGGTCCAAAGGAAGTCTTACTTCATCTAGGCATAGCAAACCTAGAACTTGTCTTAGGTAGATTCCAACTGGAAGAATTTTTGCCATGTGTGGAAAATTAACTGCTATTCCCGTAACACGAACTTAAGTTGAAAAAATCTGAATGTGACAAATGCAAGAGTACTTCTAATCCCTCAGACCTACAAGCAAAGAATGGTTTTGGATTTATACTTCTTTCTTGAGGTTATCAAGACTAAGAAACAACTTACTTCTATCTATACGAGTGCTGTTCTTCTACACTGCAAGGTCTATGGCTTATGTATACTTCAGTGCATAACCTGAGCTTCAAATAAAAGGGGAGAGTATGCTTCAGTGCGCTTTACCTTATAAAGGAGAGAAATCTTCTTGTTTTCAAAACAGTTGAACATAATTTTTCAAAAGGATTTTCAAAATTTTTCAACAATTTTTGTGTTCAAACATCTCTCTCCTCATGTCGCTTCAGTAGATATGATAGTCATGACGTCAATGGTAAGAGTTGGAAAGTCTATTCGGTAATTTGTTCGACGAATTATTCAAATGGAGAAAATCAAGTTGTTTCAATGTCTTCCGCTGTTATTACTGCTGATGCATCCGATGAACGTCAATAACAACAAGATTTCAACTTCCATCTACTTCAAACTTAGTAACAACTAGCATGCTGTTTGGAATCTTCGACTTGAAAATATTTTTATCTTTCTCTTTATTTTGATTATAAAATATTTTTTGAAAAAGAAGATACAAAAATATTAAAACCTATAAAAGCAACATACAAAATCAAAAAAATTTAAAAAAAAACCAAAAAATATCTTCTCCGAATGTCTCTGACAATCGAATAACATTTACATACTAGAAACGTTGATTAATATTGGACAGGTATATAAAAGATGTTCGAGCGAGAGTTTCAAATGCTTTCAAAACATGTCCTTTCAAATTTTTCTCTACGACTTCTAAGTAAATGTCAGCTTAGGACTCGGTCCTCAAAGAAAGGAAAATGTTCATTTATGTCCTATTTATCCGACACAACAGGAAGTTATATATATTCTCGGTGTGGAGCAATAGTCATATTAAACATTCAAAAAATTTTGCATCTCAAGAGAAGCACTTAAGGAAATATAATTAATAATGATACATAGACATATTATTTGTTGTCACAATTATTTCAAGATAGTTCCAAAAAGAAAATTTCAACATTCTTTAAAGCAGTGTGCTCAACAAACTCCCACTCCAAGTTTTCACTCTATTCTATAATTGAGGGGGGTATAATAATATGATTCATTCTGCATGCATCATGTTTCCTAAGACTTAGTTAGGCTCAATGTGAATTGTTAGACATTAACTTGTTTTTCAATTTCACTAATTGTCCAAAAAATTGTAACAAATATGCAATTTTTGAGGGGTGGAGAATAGTGAATAAACAATTGATCAATAAGGATTAAAAACGGTACGATCTTCAATCTTAGCTGCGTCCTCAACATCGCATGCGCAAAAATCCTTTTTCATTTTATGGTGCATAATGTTAGGGGGAGCTTTTTGGTAAACTCTTAGAAACACTCAATGTGTCTTAATGATTTCTCAGACACGTTGTTGATTTTTTATCAACCTAGTTATTGCGACTATGATAAGAAGATCCATATAGATTGTGCTCATAACTTAAAGTTTTCATGCATGATAGGATTTGAGTTTACGCACTCTAACTTTTTCCCATTATTGTATGTCAATGTGATGTCCAAAAAGTTTCATAAATCTATAATGAAAGATAAGATGGTGTACAAAGGGAATAATTTTGTAGGAGATTTAATGAATGTGCCTATTTTTGTTGGAACCTTTTCTGTTGTGATGGATTTTGCAGTTTTAGAAAATACGGATGCTTATCGTGATGAAGGAATGGGCGATGTTATTCTTGGCGAACCATTTTTAAGGGAAGTTGGAATTAAAACAAAATGGTTTGAAAGGATAATTACCATTTACAATGGTAATGATGAAGTAACTTATCAAATGGTGTGATCACATCCGAGGTTTAAACGCCACACTAATGAGCAATACAACAAAATCCCACCATTACTGAAGGTAAGTAAGAAAGATGAGATGAATGGAATCTCGCATGCATACAAAAAGTTAAAGGGGTTTTATAAAGGAGTATTGAATTTAGGACCCAATTACATCCGAGATGAGAAGACAGAAGAATGGCTCACACGCGGGCACATTAGCGTGCATGAGATGGAATAATGAAGAGAAGTTGAAGAAAAGTCTAACTTAAAGACTTAGCTGCAAACAAAAGTGCTTCCCGTGAGACAACCCAGAATGTTATTTATATCGAGTCTTAAAGAACAATCAAATAACATACATGATGAGGGAAAGAGAGGTGCTTTAGAGAGAGTGGTTGGATGAACATTCTAGAGAGAGAAAGTAAACATGAAAGAAAGCATATATTATGTGTGTGAATAATGAACAACCAACACCCTTTCCATGGCATGGAAATGGTTTAAACACCACCATTATGGTAGGACATGGAGAGCTTGTGAGCTTTCCATGGGCCTTTTGGCCCAATTAGATTACTAACATAGCACTTGACTAACTACGGGCTTTGACTAACTATTATTGGAAGTGACCGATACTTTTCATGTTTCTAACAATCTCCCCCTAAGGGAGGTCACTCCAAGAATAACAATCTCCCCCTAAGACTTAAACCTAGCATACTATGCTTTAACTTTAGTCTTGAGCTTGTAGTCTTCCTTTTCTTTTTCCATTCTCTTGTAAATATGGCGTAGTGATCATTGACTTTAGGCTTGAGCTTGTTCCTTTATCTTGACTTATATGTGAAAATGTGATCTTGAGCATCTTGAGACCATCAACCAAGAATAATCTCTTTTCACCATCTTGTAAACTTTGCCATCTTGTGAACTTGTGACTTTTGGACCGACATGCTCATACATACCTTTCTTGAGGTGTTGACTTGAAAAACCTTTATGCAGATCCTTTCTTGAAATTCTGCTACCTTTAAACACTTGTCCCTTCAGAAAAGAGTTCGGTATAAGAGTGACGAAAAACTTCGGTGAATATTCTTTGACTTTATACTTCATCACTTCAAGAATAGAGTAGGTATCAGTGTAGCGCGAAGTCTTGTATAATGTACTTGAGCTTTCTTGTCGTCTTTTTATTGGGGGCCGGTCGGTGTATGAGTATGTGGCTATGGATTATGAAAAAAAACTTCATTTTGGGGGGGGGGAAAAAATTTTCAGCTGCACCAATCGTTGGGAGTACTGCAGGTTTAGGTTAGTTTTATTCAACAGATATGGAGATAGTGTCTTTGTCACTTCGGAGATACGGTTGCAATTACCACGGTTCCCTGTTGATCTGTATAAATTATCGCTGTAATCAGGTTGAATTCCGAGGAATCTCTTGGACAGGGTTTCGCAGCTGATAGTCGTTCTCATTACAGAGGTCTCAAAGAGACAATACGGTATGAGTTAACCTGCAAGACAAAGTATCACCGATTGATATAGAAAAATCGATTTGAAAAATCAATCGACATGTCATTGTAAAGGTGTTTTTGTGAGCTTGAGAGTGTTAATCATTTCAAAATTCTTCATCAATCAATTTAATCCATTTCCTGGAACAAAGTTTGACTCTTATAGGAATTGCCCATCATTTCTTCAGTTGTCACATGTTTGATTCGTATAGGATTCGCACAAGTCACTACCATGAGCTTGTTTGATGTTGGTTAAGCAGGATTTCATTTCACTATGAATACTTAAGTTTCACTCGGATGTTCTGGGAAAATCTCAAGGATAATGCGTAGGACTCTTTAATATATATTTGCTAAGTCACACAATGTGAATTTCAAGATATATATTAAGAGTCCTACGCTTATATATTGTGATTTTGCCTGAACATCTCGAGTGATATTAAGTATTCATTGTGAAATGCATGGACAATCCTGCTTTAAGCCATACATCAAACAAGCTCTTGTAGGTGACTTGTGCGATTCTATACGAATCAAACTTGTGACAACTGGAAAGAAATGATGGTGCAATTCTATATGAGTCAAACTTGTTCCAGGAAATGGATTAATGATTGATGATGAATTTTTGAAATGATTAACACTCTCGATGCGTCACAAAAACACTTTACCAAGTGACATGTCGATTGATTTTCAAATCGATTTTTCTATTCAATCGGTGAGACTTTGTCTTGCTGGTTAACTCATACCGTATTGTCTGCTTTGAGACGCTCTGGTAATGAGAACGACTAGTGCAGCTGCGAAACCCTGTCAAGGAGATTCCTCGGAATTCTACCTGATTACAGGCAGTATTTATACTGATCAACAGGGAACCGTGGTTATTGCAACCGTATTCTCGAAGTGACAAAGACACTATCGTCCATATCTGTTGATTATCACTAACCTAAACCTGCAGGTACTCCCAACGATTGGTGCAGCTGATTCCCAATGAGTCATAATCCATAGCCACATACTCATACCCGACCGACAAATATAAAGACGTCATGAAAGCTCAAGTACATGTTTCAAGACTTCCGCTACTCTGATACCGTACGTCTTTCTTGAAGTGATGAAGTATTAAAGTCAAAGAATTTCACAGAAGTTTTCGTCACTCTTATACCGAACGTCTTTCTTGAAGGGACAAAGTGTTAAAGTTAAAGAATTTCAAGAAAGATGCTGCATTAAAGTTTTTCAAGTCAACACATCAAGAAAGGTATAAGCAAGTCGGTCCAAAAGTCACAAGTTCACAAGATGGCAAAGTTTACAGATGGAAAAACCAAGATTAGCTTGGTTGATGATTCAGTGTTCAAGATCCACATTTTCAATTAAAATGTCAATGATATGGAACAAGCTCAAGACCTAAAAGTCAATTATCATACATCAATTCTCAAGTTAAATTTGAAGTTAAAGATACGAGTAAGACTAAGTTAAAGCATAGTTTGCTAGGTTTAGTCTTTGTTAAATTGGAGTGACTCCCTTAGGCGGAGTTTGTTTTAGAAACACAAAAGTATCGGTCACTTCCAATAATAGTTAGTCAAAACCCGTAGTTAGTCAAATGTAATGTTATTAATCTAATTAGGCCAAAGTTAGGAAAAGCCATGGGAAAGCCCTGTAAGTTACGCCATGGGCGGCCCAAAATGGTATTTATACACATCTTCTTGCTTTGGAGTGTGGGTTTTGTTGTTTCATTATTCACACACTTATGCATTTCTATCTTTTGTTTACTCTTTCTCTCTTAATATTCATATGTGTTCATACAACCTTCTCCTTCACTAATAAACTAACCTCTCTCCTCTTTTATGCTATGTTGATATTTAGGTATTGTTCTTCAAGGGACCTGGGTGTAGAAAGGAGGTCCTAAGGCATTAGTGTTTTGATATAGTTTTTCATATTTTCTTTATATTTCTTAGCTTAGATCTTTGTAACCTAATACTTTGAGAGTATTCGTATTATTATCTTTTTAATATTAGTGCATATTTGTTGATTATATGTTCCATTTGAATTTTTGTTTCACTTGTAATGCTTCTTATTTTTAATTATTAGATTCCACATAATCTTTAATATATTCAAACATAGTTTTTACTATAGTTGTGTTAGATTTATCTAATATAACTAAACCTTAAACAAGCTTAAGGGGGAAGTCGATCTCATTGAGTGGGTTTCAATACAATTGTTATAGAGCTTGTTTGAGAAAATATGATAAGAATAACTGTTTTTGCTAAAAGATATGGATCAAGATTCTGCACACATGGTGATGCATCCAAAGTTCCATGCTCAAAAACTGGTGTGTATGCGATATGAGAGGATGAGGATTTAAAACTAATATATCAGATGAGAGGATAGCACTATAGAAGTCTAATGAATTGTGCCCTTGCCAAAAATAAAAATTGTGGAAGGAGTTTTAACAGAGAATGACTTATTACAACCTAATGAAGATTAACCAAAATAAGTAAGTTCACCAATTTTATAACCAAATAATAAAAGGCTTAGATAAGATTAGAGGTGAAAGCTAGAAGCACTTTAATGATGGGCATTCCCAATGAACATCAATTAAAGTTTAACTCTATAAAGGATGCTAAGAAGTTGCTGGAAGGGAAGTTGTTTGAAAAGAGATTTGGTGGGAATGAATGCTACAAAAAAATGACTCAAGGAATTCTTAATAGCAGCACGCAATACTGAATAACTTCACTTGCTCCAAAGCTGAGATGCTTGATCAAACTTTTGATAGGCTTTAAAAAGCTTATGAGTCAGTTGTGATTTTGGAGTGAATAGATTTTACAAGAAGTGTAATCAAAAGTTATTTAAGAAGTTTGTCACTGAGTGGAACAACATGTGTTTGTGTGGAGGAATAAAGTTGATTTAGATACAATGAGCATGGATGATCTCTACAACAACCTCTAGTGCTTTTACCTTAAGTTAAAAGGGATGTCTAGATCGAGTTCAAGTACAAGATAACATAGCTTTTGTGTCCTCTTCAAATAGCAACACTAGCAGCAACTAATGAGCAGTTAATATGCTATGGATTTTCTATGCTAGATAAGTTAATGTTGATAACTCGATACAATTGATATATTAAGTGATGATGTTATTTGTTCATTCTTTTGCTATGGAACCAATTAGTCTAAATTGTACATGAGGACTTGCAACAAATCTATCCAAATGACATGGAAGAGATGGATTTGAGATGGTAATTGGCCATGTTGACTATGAGGGCTAGAAGGTTTTTGAAGAATACATAAAGGAAGCTTACTGTTAATGGCAATGAGACTATTGGTTTTTATAAGTCCAAAGTAGGTGTAACACTTGCACAAGAGGGACATTTTGCTAGGGTACAAGAGCTCGAAGAAAATCATGCACAAGAACAACAGAAAGCTCAAAGTAAGTGAGTGTGGTCTGTGGAAACATTAATTTTTATACTTTGGTGTCATGTGATGTCTTGATGTATTTGAATGAGGAATGGCCTAATTATGAACTTATGGCCTTTTCTCATTGTCTTAGAGGTATCCAATGATTCTATTTGTTCAAATCTTGTTTGGAAATAGTGAACTTCTTAAATCTCAAAATGATCAACTATTAAATGATTTAAAGAAATCTGAGTTAATGGTTTAGCTTTTAAGATAGTTTTGAGTCAGTGGAAGAAAAAACTTAAGTATTTAAAGTAAAGATTATATTTATTTACAAGATATTAAGGGCTTAAAATTTGAAATTCATATAGGAGAAATAACTATTAGAGAGCTTAGAAAGAAGCTTGAAATAGTTCAAAAAGAAAAAGATGGCATTCAACTTAATGTAGATAAATTTAAACATGCATCTAAAAGTTTAAACAAGCTCATGATTGTCAGATAGTTGACAATTGCAAGAAATGTTTAGGCTATGAAAATTATAATGCAGTTCCACCTCCCTACACAGGAAATTTCATGCCCCCAACACCTGACTTGTCTTTTACTGGTTTAGATGAGTTTGTTAATAAGCCTGTAATTGAGAACAGTAAAGCTATGCCTAGTAAAGAAGAGCCTAAGGTATTTAGGAAGTATGATGATGCCCCAAGTATTGAAGAATGGGTGTCAGATGATGAGAAAGAGGATGTGTCTCAGCCTAAAACTGAAAAGAAAATAGTTATGCCTAGTATTGTTAAGAAAGAGTTTGTCAAATCTAGGGTATATTTGTCAAAAGTAACTATTGCTAGAACTAGAGATGGAGTTGTAGATGGAGATGGTGATGGAGATTATAAAAAGAGATTATTTTTATAAGCTGCATGAAGTAGCATTTGATTTTAAAAGATTATGAAAGATTATTTTTTTATAATCTCTTATAATTTTGTCTACCAAACGAAGCTTATATTTTAAGTAGCTTATTTTTCAAAAAATAAGCATAATCACTTGACAATCTTGTGTACCAAACATGCCCCTAAATAACAACAAAAGTTGCTAGGAAAACTGTTAAACATGTTGAGCAACATAGGCAAACACTACAAGTCCAAGAAGGAATTCAAAGAAATTAGAACAATATGATGTCCCAAAAACTAGGAAGCAATTTTGAGATGTTTAATAAGGCCTATTATGTGTGTGAAAGCTTTGATCATTTACAGGTTGATTGCAATTACCATTAAAATAGTTTCAAAATCAAAGGATGGTAAAACCTGTTTGGAACAATGCTCAAAGGGTAAATCATGAAAACTTTGCTAAAAAGACTCACCCCTGTGCTATAAAGAACTTAGTTCCAAGAGCAGTACTATGAGTTTGTTTAGCTATCATTTAATTTATGCTAGACTAAAATATCTTCAAAACAACAGTATTGGCGTTAATACTGCTAGAACAGTATATGCTCACTCCCCAAAAACATAGTGAATGCTGCCTACGACCCAATGTCATATCTTTCATATAACCGGCACATTAACTGTTAAGAGTACACATTCATAAGAACACTGAGCATTAAAAACAGGATATTAAATCAAAGGTCTATTACTGTTAGGGATATAAAAATTTACATACTGGCTATTCCAAAAGAGTAGTTACTGCTGGTTATGGGACATTATTTAGATGTTGTGAAGGCTCTCAGCTTGTTGGGTTGAAAACTTAAAGAATAAAGTTTTCGACTATGTTTTCTAACACAAACAGTGCATCAATACCCTCAAATGTTTATATTGATGCAAAAGGCGATCCAAGTCAGTGATGGTTGGCGTCCCAAAGTAATGATTTTCTATTCTAATTTGCAGGGCATCCAAAATGGATTTAAGGTTAATTAATGATTGGTAGTGGATGTAAGTACAGAAAGGGAACATGTCCTATCTATTGACTATGAAGAGATAGATGGAGGATAATGTTGTTATGGAGGGAACATCAAATGAGGAAAAATCAAAGAAAAGTTACATTAAAACTGGTAATCTAGATTTGAAATATGTATTTTGTGAGAGTGTCAAAGTTTATATCTTTACGTTGTCTCATCAAATGTGTGATAAAAAGAATTGTGGTTCTTTTTTATGACACTGAATGTATTATTTATTCCAAATTTAAAGTTAATTGATGAAAGTAAGTTTTACTTAGGTTCCTTATGAAAGAACAATATGTATAGTGTTGACTTAAAGAAAATAGTTCTAATTAAAGGAGGTTTAAATTTGCCTTTTTGCAAAAGCCAATTGAGAATCGTAACTTGGCATAGAAGGATAGGTCACTCTTTTTAAAATAAATTTTAAAACCATGAATAAATTAGTAAAGGAATCTTTGTAAGAGGTTTACTTCAAATTTTTGGAAAAAATAATCCACATGGTAGTTTAATTGTTGGAAAGGGAAAGCAACACAGAGCCTCTTGTAAGTCCAAAACAGAGAACTCAATCAGTCTTCCTTTACATTTGTTACGGACTTATTTGGTCTAACATTTGTAAAAAGCCTTATAAATAACATGTATTGCCTAGTTGTCATAGATGATTACAGTGGGTTTACATGGGTTTTCTTTCTAGCTACTAAGGATGAGACTAGTGGCATTCTTAAGTCCTTTATAACTGGGATAGAAAATCTAGTAGATCACAAGGTTAAGTTTATTAGATGTGATAATGGGACTGAGTTTAAAAACAGAGAAATGAATCAATTTTGTGTCATGAAGGGTATTTTGAGACAATTTAGTGCAGCTAGAACTCCTCAGCAAAATGGTGTTGCTGAAAAGAGAAATAGGACACTAATTAAGGCTGCTAGGACTATGCTAGCTGATTCTAAGTTGCCAACTACTTTTTAGGCAGAAGAGTTAATACTGCTTGCTTGTGCAAATAAGAGTAGTTAGTAGTTTAAGCCATCATAACAAGACCCATTTGCAAACTTTGTATGGTTGAACACCAAACTTTAAGTGTTTGAGAACCATTTGGGTGTCTTTTACCATTTTCAATAACCATAGTTCCATTTTAGGCAAATTTGATGGTTATGAAGAGTGAATGTTTCTTTGTTGGATACTTTTTGAATTAGTAAGCCTTTAGAGTATTCAATGTAAGAACATGGATTGTGGAAGAAAAAACTTACATTTATGTTTAGTGAGTAGTTAAACCTATTGTTGTAGGTAGTGGACAGATTGGCTATTTGATATTGATGCATTAACAAGGAATAATTAATTATGAGACCAAATTGTTGCAGGTAACACAGTCTAATGTTTTGCAGGTACAAAAACAGTGATAATACAAGGTATGCTAGAAAGGAGACAAAAACTATCAAGGATTACATTTTGCTAAACATTATCGGACTGTGATCCCCTTTTTAAGATCCAAAGAGTTCTCATGATGATGGATCCAAATCTTCAAGTGATGATGGAAAGAAGGTTGATGAAGATCCAAGAAAAGAAAGTGAATGTAAAGATCAAGAGAAGGAAGATAATGTTAACTGCACTAACAATGTTAATACTGTTAGTTCAATTGTTAATGTTGCTGGCACAAATGAAGTTAATGTTGTTGGTGGAAAAACAAGCATTGAACTTCTATTTGATCCAAATATGCCTGCTTTGGAAGATGATAGCATATTTGACTTCTCAAGAGATGATGAAAGATGAAGGTTGTAGTGGCTGACATGAACAATTGGGATACTACAATCCAAAGCAGTCCTAATCCAAAACTATAAGGAATTCATAAGATATTCTTGATCAAGTAATGTGAGATTATGCATTCAGCTACACAAACAGAAATGATTGCAAAAAAGAATTTGAAGGAACATGGGTTTGCTTAGTAATATTCAACATAAGAACAAACATAAAAAGACTTCAAAACGGTTGTTTGCTTGCTTTTTATCAAAGAAGAAGCACAAATGTAATTCATGCATTGAAGGATCCAAGCTGGAAGGTGGATATGCAGATGCAGACTTTTACAATTCAAGTTACAAGATATTGGTCTTTAGTGGATTTACCAAATAGAAATAGGGACGATAGGTTTAAATGGGTTTTAAGAATAAAAAGGATGAAAGGGGAATTGTGATAAGAAATATAATAAGCAAGATTGGTTGCTAATGGTACACACAAGAAAAGGGGATTTGACTATGATGACGTCTTTGTCCCCTATTGCAAGAATTAAAGCAATTAGGTATGTTTTAGTTATGCATCATTTAAAGATTTTTGTGGTGTTTAAAGATTGTAAAAAGTGTTTTCTCATGGGAAGATTGTAGAAGAGGTATAGGTATGTCAACCACAGGATTTGAAGATCCCAGACTTTCCTGATTTGAGTATACAAGGTTGTGAAAAAATGCACTGTATGGATACATCAAGCTCCTAGAGCTTGGTATGAACTTGTCAACATCATCTGTTAGACAAGGGTTTCAAAGAGGGAAAAATTAACAAGACCTTATTCATCAAAAGGTACAAAGGTGATATTTTGATGGTCTAAGTTTATGTGGAATGATATCATCTTTGGTTCAACAAAGAAGGAGCTATGCAATGCATTTGAGAAGTTGATGCATGACAAATTTCAGATGAGTTCTATGGGAGAACTTATATTCTTCTTGGGATTACAAGTGAAGCAGAAGAAGGATGTGATATTAATTAGTCAAGATAAATATGTTGGTGAAATTTTAAAGAAATTTGGGTTTCCCAGATGTCAAGACTTGCAAGACACCATTGAAACTTAAAAGCCTTTGATCAAGGATGAAAGATGTTGAAGAAGTGGATGTTTCATATGTATTGGTCAATGATTGGGTTTCATTGATTTATCGTACATCTTTACGTCTGTCATCAGTTTTGTCGTGTATGCCTGTGCTATTACACCAGTTCCAATCAAAGGTTTGTACATATTCATTGCTGTGAAATGATTTTTGGATTACAAGGTCATCAAAATTAGGCCTTTGGTATCCAAAAGATTTCCTTTGATTTGGTAGATACACTGATAGTGGATTATAATGGGCATGCTTGGATAGAACGTCTACAACATGAGTTTGTCAATTCCTTGGATGTAGATTAATATCATGGCAGTGCAAGAAACAGACAGTGGTTGCAAATTCCACAGCAAAAGCTGAGTATGTGGCTGCTTCACGTTGTTGTGGACAAGTGCTTTAGATTCAAAATCAACTACTTGGTTATGGGTACTATTTTATGCATACCAAAATCTTTATTGACAATAACAGTACTATTTGTATAATTAAAAATCATGTTTTTTCCTTCATAAAAAAAAAGCATTTAGTTATCGCATACATCATTTTATTAGAGAGTGCAATGAAAAAGAAATTTGATTAAATGTCCAAAAAAAATAAAAAATCCATACTGTCTAGAGTTGCATTTTTGCTTACAAAAGCTTTTGATGTAAGTAGATTTCAATATTTGATTGTTAGTATTGAAATGCTAAATCTTTAAAGTCTTTTATCTCTTTATGTTTTTGTAGAGTTTTGTATGAAAATTGCTATGGTTTGTGTTTTCTTGGTTTTTGGACTAACATTTTGCAGGAAAAGCAAAGAAAGTGTTTTAATTGAAGATGGAAAAGTTTTTTGAATTGATTTGGAGTTAATTTGGTGACTCAATGTTCATGTTGATAGGCATAACTTACTTCTACTGGGTTATGTGTGGGTAATGAATGTATATGTGTTAAGGGTACTTTTCATAAATACTTCGATTAAGGGTTTCAATCGATCCTTTAATCAATTTCACTCTTTCATATACTCTCTAATTACAAACTCTAACTCGATTTTATCATCCATTATAAAAACCCAACACAAATGACGACTCTAAAGTTTGCAGATACTTATAATATGGTCACGTTTTTGTCTAAACCCACAAAGAGTGATGGGTTTGAACAAATTGTGGATTTTTTGAATGCACACCCTATAAGGTATACATTAA
Source organism: Tanacetum coccineum (assembly GCA_026074375.1). Lineage (NCBI taxonomy): Eukaryota > Viridiplantae > Streptophyta > Magnoliopsida > Asterales > Asteraceae > Tanacetum > Tanacetum coccineum. The sequence goes on from BQNB010003823.1 coordinate 77,955, forward strand.
CGATTAATCCTATTATATATATTTCTTACGTTGAACAGTTATGGTCTACTGTCAAGGCTAAAACTATCAATGGGGAAGTACAGTTACATGCCCTAGTAGATGGCAAGAAGATAATCATTACTGAATCATCTGTTAGAAGAGATCTTCAACTAGCAGATGAGGAAGGTATGGATTGTTTAAAATTCTACCATTTTGACAAAATTACATTGATTGGGGTATGAGAAAATTTCACAAAAGCTAACTTTTTATAAATCATTCTTTTCCACACAATGGAAATTTCTAATTCTACTATTTTAAAGTGTCTAAGTCCAAAAGGATACTGCGGGAATGAGTTAGTCAGTTACTATGGCATTCTGCCATATCTGTTTAGCAACAAATTTGAAATTCATAACTTTTGAAAAATTATTTTTTGATAGTATGATTAAAACTTGGATAATGTCTTCTGGCAAATTTTTAATGTATCCAATGTTTGTGCAAATCTTTTTGGACCAACAACTTGAGGGGATGTCAACTCATAAGAGAATTTATATTGCACCCTATACACTAAAAGATTTTTGGAAAAATATCGTAAAGAATTGGCAAAGGTCTTTTTGGTAAGTTAACCTTTATTTCCAATAATGGTGGTACATAAAACCAATAACAAAAGGGGTAAAGGTTCAGCGGATTCAAAGATCCCCATCAACTCCCCACTTTTTTCTACCATTCTCAACTTTAAAAGACAAAAAACCCAGGAAACCTAAAAGAAGAGTGACACTCAGATACATCAGTCTCGTGTCCTAGTGACAATGTTGCAGATAATGGTTGTCCATAAGAGTTGGGTGACAGTTTGGTGAGGTTTGCCATAATGACTTCGAGTCAAAATGAGAGCAGGACAGTGGGTAAATTAACTAAGACCAGATCCAAGGCAACCCTAATGAATCTAGTTCCATAGGAACTAGACTTAGGTGTGGTCCCAGGTGCAAGTAACCATGGGGGATAACTATTGATCATACTAGGTTTGAGAAATTTATCTAAAATTCCAATGATTCAATGCTGCAAGAGGTTAACAACTTCGATGTGACGAGGGATAGACTTTACTTGATGGAATTATGGCCTATGTAACTTTTAAAAAAAATAGGGTCTTTGATTTGGAGACAGAAAAAGACCCACTCAAGCTAATAAAAATTGCTAGTTTGAAAAGGAGGGATTATCTAAGAAGCTATGAAAAGAAAATTAGGTTCAAGAAACTCATAAGCTGAAGAGATTATACAAAGTTGGTTTGACTGCAAGGGTAGAATCCTTTGATGATGAAGAAAGTTTAGGTGAGGGTGCATCCAAACAGGGGAAGATTGATGCTATTGATGCAAATGAAGAAATTACCCTGGTTAGTGTTCATGATATGAAGGTTTTGATGATGAGGAGTTGTTGAAGAAGTAGTTGAAGTTTTTAAATACTTGATAAGCTAATTATTGATGTGCTGCAGATTAGATGCTGCTTTTGATATAAGTTATAATGCTAGTGTTGCAACAACTATTGTGCTGCGTACAAACATCTACTGCTACAATTAATACTGTTGATGATATTACTTTGGCTTAAGCACTTGAAGAAATGAAAAGTACAAAGCCCAAGAAGAAAGGGATTGTCATACAAGAGTTGGGTAAATCTACAACAAAGATATCTTCACAACTATCTTCATAACAATCACAAGACAAAGGTAAAGGAATATTGATAGAACCTGTAAAGAAGAAAGATTAAATCTTGCTTGATGAAGAAACTGCTTTAAATCTACAAGCTGAATTTAATGAAGAAAAAAGACTTGCAAGAGAGACAGCTGGAAAAGAAAAAGAAGCAAATATTGCCTTGATTGAAACATGGGATGATATACAGGCAAAGATTGATGCTGATCATCAGTTGGCTGAAAGATTGCAAGCACAAGAACAAGAAGAGTTGTCTGTTGAAGAAAAGGCTACATTATTTCAACAACTTGAGAGGAAATAGAAGAAAAGATTTTGCCAGCCTAAAGAGAAGAGAGAAAAAGAACAAACAATCAACCAAATATCTCAACAGGAAAGAAAGATAATGAGTACTTACCTAAAAACATAGATGGATACAAGGTCAATGATTGAAAGTTGAAAGGTTTGATTCTATTCAAGAGATGTTGACAGAGCATTCAAAGGGGTTAATACATTTTAATACTTTTAGAATAGAGATTGGTTGGAGGGCAAAGAAAAGAGAGGTAGGAACTGAGCTCGCACAAGAGGATTACAAAGAAGAAAAGGTGGAGATGACAAGAAACACAGAGATTAAAAAAGTTAATGGAATCATTCCAGATGAAGAAGTTGGCAATTGATGTTATTCTTTGGCTTTAAGTCTCTATAGTATTGTTGACTGGAAAATTCTTTAAAGAAGGAAGAAAAAAGCTATTATATATAATAGAGCGGATGGAAAGTTCAAAATGTTACATGATCTTTAGACACATACTTAAAAGGTTTGACAGGGAAGAGTTGGAACTTTGTAAAGAGTGGGTAAAGCTAATATGGAGGTCAACAAGACCAGTGAAAGACTTGGATTTGTTAATTATGGGGGATTTAACAAATGTTTGAACAATATAGAAGATAAGTATGGAGGCAATCAAACAAGACTACAAAGTGTTGAATATGGAAGTGTATGACTCCTGTAGAGTACCATTTCTCAGAAGATGCAGCATATGCCAGATTTATATGTTGGTAGAGAAGAAAAGTATCCTCTTACACCATCGACACTTAAATGATGTTGGGGAAAAGACAGTTATGATTGGGACTATGAAAGTGAAAAGGGACTTATCAGTTCTTAAAATCTCATCATAAAATAGTTAAGAAGTAAGAAGTGTTTTGGAAGCATCCAACTGTGTTGATGAAGTTTATATGCATAAAACTTGATGATTTGAAGAAGAAGATCAATTTTAGGGTGGATTGTTAGGTTTAAAAGTCTTCTTGATGGTGTTTAATTATTGCATGCTTAGTTTTGTGTTAATGTTGCTCAGCTGAAGTTAGTGCTGCTCATGAACTTGAAAGAAAATATGCTAAGTGTTTACTACTGGTAGTACACAGTTACTACTGCTAGTAAATATTAGTACTGTTAGTGAAAATATTCTAGGTAGTTATTACTGCTAGTATTGAAGGTACTACTGCTAGTTACAAAGTTACTACTGCTCAGGTTTAGACTGCACAGAGATAAGTTTATGCGGCTACAGGTTAATAAGTTAGTATTGTTTGGTGTTAGTATTGCTTATGTGATATGTATTAGCTATTTATAGAAAAGATTTTAGATACTTAGGAAAGTATTGTAAGCTGACTAGGGTTGTTAGAAACACAAAAAGTATCGGTCACTTCCAATAATAGTTAGTCAAAGCCCGTAGTTAGTCAAATGTAATGTTATTAATCTAATTGGGCCAAAGTTAGGAAAAGCCCATGGAAATCCCATGTAAAGCCTATCCATGGGCCGGCTAAAAGGGTATTTATACACCTCTCCATACGTTGGAGAGGTGGTTGGTTGTTCATTATTCACACACTTATGCATTTTTATCTTTTGTTTACTTTATCCTCTCTAAGGGTTTATTCTAAACCTCTCTCTCACAAAAACAACCTCTCTTCCTCTTTCTATGTATGTTATTTGATTGTTCTTAAATTGGTATCAGAGCCATAGAGTGGTGTGTTAGTTTTTGTGTTTCATTTTTGGTTCGTGGTGTTTTCTTGCAAAATTTCGTCATTTTCTTGTTCTTTCTTTGTTTTCGAAGCTATTGTGTACACTAAAGGATCATTTACCTTAGTAAATCTGATCTTGTATCTTTATGTTGGTTGTACAAGCTTAGTAATAAGAAATTTATCATTTTCTGGTCATCTTTGTGTTCGAAAAATCTTTTACAAAGAACAATTATTGATTTAAAAATTTTTTGGCTTAAAAATAAAACCTTAAAGTTTCCCATTTTTCTTGTTCTTATAGGTTTGTAAAACAGGTTTGTACATGAGTTTTTGCCAAAACAACCATCAAAAAGGTATCATTTTTTTGTTTTTAATAGGGTAGTGTTTGAACCTGTAGCAACCAAATAATGTTTCGTTTCAACACAACAACTGTTTTTGTAGTAATCCGAACAATGATTTAGTTAGTAACTGATCAACTGGGCTTCTAGTATCTAAACCGACACATTGTGCTTTAGTATAACCGAAACAACTGGGCTTCTTGTATCAATTTTACGAACAACTTTGGGATTTAGTATCAACCGAACAACTAGGCTTTTAGTATCAACCGAACAACTGAGCGTCTAGTTGGAACCGAACAACTAAGTTGGAGTTAGAACCGAACAACTTAATTTTTGTAGGAACCGAACAATTGAAGTCTAGTTGGAACCGAACAACTAAGTTGGAGTTAGAACCGAACAACTCAATTTTAGTTGGAACCGAACAATTGAAGTCTAGTTGGACGAACATTAGTTGGGTTAAAAAAACCCGAACAAACTACATTTTAGTTGGAACCGTAAATTGAGTCTAGTATCAACGCACTACTCAATCTTTAAAATCTATCGGTTTATTTTTTCGGGTTTGACCTTGTAAAATCCCGTAAAAAAAATCAACTTTGTTTTTTCAAGTGTTGTCAAGAATTGTAAAATCCATGATAGTTTTAAGAATTAAAACAACTTAAATGACAACTTCATCAAAAAATGTCATTTTACCCCGTTTGATCAAATTGTAATCTTTATAACATACTAATTTCTAAATGACGACTCTTGTGACAATGGATTTACTTTCGAGTTTTTTTTTTTTTTTTTTTTTTGGGGGTAGGCTGACAAATAATCCAACCAATGTTAGAAAAAAGTAAGTACGTTCTTGGAAAGTAGAATGGAGCTATACATGTGATGAATAGACACATGGACAAATGTTCTTGAAACCGTTTGAAAATGGTCCACTCAACCTGGCTCTACGATTGAGGTACAAATCTAATATATTGAGTGACTAGACCAAAATAATTATTTTGGAGATTTTTGCTACGAAAGCAATTCAAGCTGATTGTGATGTCAAGGCAAAAAAAATATCATTCTCAAGGATTACTCAGAGGTCTATGTCTTGTTAGCAATCATCGAATCGCCAAGGAACTTTTCGGGAAAGAATGTAACTTCTCATGCTAGGAAACTTCACTGATGAAACGGAAAGAGAGTGTAAGCTTTATGATGATTTCGATAAGTTTGATTTATAAGAAGGGGGAAACACTACGTGATTTCTACCTTCGAGATTTCACTTGTACTCATAGGACTGAATCATCTACAATTGTGATATTGGAGTACGAATTTAAAGTGAAACACCAAGTTTTTGTATATATTCCTCCTGAGTGGAATTAATTTGTGAATGATGTCAAATTAGTTCGGGTATTTTGCATACAAATAAAAATTGATAAGCTTCTATGCTTACTTGGCGACAACATGCAATTTTCATGCAAATGAAGTTTGTTTAATGAATGATATGCAACTCATATTCCTCTTGATATTGGTTGCAACCATGATGACCCAGTCTCCTTATCAAATCATCAGAAACTCTTATCAAACTTATTAATTTCAACCATAGTGTACTATATCAGTTTCAACCGTATCGGATCACCTTTTCAAATAGTCTTACAATACTCATACAAATATTCTTCAACCACTCTTTCAATCACTTATCCATCTAATGATTATCAATCATCATCAGTTCACCACAACGTTTATTCTACATCATCATCCATCCCTCACTTGGAATATGCTCCCTTGTTAAACCAACAACTGTATTGCTCTCAACAGACCTCGGGTCTAATTGTTCCAATGTTCATAGCAAGTTGATGGTTCCTATTGATTCCATCAACCATGTGATGTCATCTATCAGCTGTCATCACATCTCGCTATCCTACTACCAACAATCAGCTAAGGAATTCGTCAAACCCTAAGCAACAAGTTACCATTAATGATGGAAGAGTGACTTTATAACCAGTTCAGAGGAGACAAATTTCTTTTACTATAAGGAAAAGTAGGACATACACTCCTGGAGCAAGTGGATAGAAATTCTGCTCAAACATAGGACTGTTTATTTGTATACACTGCAAAGGGAGGGACAATTTCTAAAAACAATGCACTGAGCCTAAACGGAAACTGGGATGATTCTTGGTTTAAGATAAAGTGTTGTGGTACATGCTCTTCAATGGTCAAATTTTACATGAGGAAGAGCTAGCATTTTTGGCTAGGAGATCCAGGAATGCAATAATGTCAAAGCAAAGACGAGTAATTACACACAATGCCGCTTATCAAGCCGACGATTTAGATGCATATGACTCTGATTGTAATGAACTCAACACAGCCAAAATTGATCTTATAGAGAATTTATCTCATTATGGTTCAGGAATATTTTGACTGTTGAGGTAAAAATCATGATATTTGTGGATAACAACTTGATGAATCACGTTGTGCAGGCGATGCTCGTCTTCTGACAGGTTGAGTGTTGTGACTAATGCAGAGACTGACAATAACAGTGATTAGCAATTTCATGCCTTATTTCCAGTATGTGAAAGAATACAACAGGCAGCTGTTCAGAATTCTAATCTCATCTGCACAAAAAGTTGTAGTTGATTTTTATTATGTGATTTGATCAAACTAAAAACAAAATGGGTTTAACTGTCACAAAGATAAATCTGAACAATAAAAGTGTCAATGATACTTTTAACTGCTAAGCTTAAAAGATACAAAGAACAAGTTAAAGTTTTGAAAGAAGGACAAAAGGTTGATTTAAAGAGTAAAGATAATGTCTTAGATTCACGTGGACAATCTGTAGAGATTGATCGTCTTAAACAAACTCTTTCAGAACATTTAAAAGAAAAGGAATCTTTAATGCAAACTGTTACTCTTCTCAAAAACGATTTTAAGATAGAAAGAATCAGGAAACTATTGGATCGAGAGATTGGTTTAGAAAAGAAGATAAACAGCTGGGATATTATTGTTTTAAAAGATCAATCTGCACAAATTGTTCACATGTTGATGAAAACCTTAGTATTTCTATGATCATACCACTAAACAAGCTCTAGGTTTTCAAAATCATTTCTATCTGAAGAAAGCTTGGCAATTGGAACCAAAGCTTTATGATGGTAATGTCATTAAGAATACTAGTGTTATTGTGATTCTGACTCGAAGAGACTTAAGCATCGATGAGAGAATCGGTTTCGAAAATGCTTTTTATACAACTTGATCAAATGATGTTTAAGAATAGAAGTAATACTACACCAGTCGATTATGGCTGTCCTTAACCAACTTTCCAGATTTTGAAAAACGATTTGTTCCACAAACTAAACTTTTCTACTGTAAAAAGCCTTTTTGGGCACAGAATTCTATGTTTTCTTCTAGATCCCACTCCTTCTAAATTAGAGCCGTACAAAATTGATGTTTCCAAAAGAATTCCTAAATTCAGCATCGGTGGTAAAATATGAGTTTGAAGGAACTTAAACACCATTTGTTAGCTTTGAATGTGGATGTCAAAAGAAAGTAACTATGGCCACAGCATAACGGAGGGCTCGTAGGATTTTGAACTTAATTTAAAAGCTTGTTTTAGGGATGAAATAATTCCCATTTGGTAAAGATTGATGGGTTATTTTGGGACTTATTTTTTTTACATTCGACAATATTTGTTTGATGAACTTTCTGATAGTCTTAAAGTCTTTCATCAAGTGGAACAGGCGTGGAACAGCATTCGTTTAAAGTCAAAAAACATTTGAAGTTAAAATGAATCAAGTTTTGAACGAAAACAAACGACTCTTGGAACAAGTCATAAACAAAGATATAATGAACATAATTGTGAATTCTTCTGTGGGACGAATACTTAGGTAAATGTCGTGAATGTAAAAAGTGTCTTCAATTAAGATCTGAAAACTTCTCAACAAAATGGATTTTGTTAAAAAAGAGATTTACGATAAACTTTTCAGATGTTTTATCCATATGAAAACATGCATTACATCTCTTTAGAAGTTGATACTCAACTTAATCAGGAAATTTTTCAAAGGGACAATTCTGTTTCAAATCAAAGTGCTCTAAGTTTTGATCAATATTTTGAATTAAATGAATTGAATAAGATCCTCTCTTAGTCCAGAGAAAGACATGGTCATAAAGAAAGTTTTAAAGAGAGAATTAAATATTTAGTGGAAATATGAATGCATGAATAAGGTCTAAAGGACATAGAAGAGATTGAAACAATAAATATTAATTTGGATCATAGGGTGTCAAACCTTATATGTGAGATTGAACATTGAAAAGGGACTTTATAAGCAACTTTACTAACTCGATTAAAACCAGCACCGTATTCGATCAATAAAGAACAATGTGATATGTGTTAATTATTCAAGTCAATCCAAAGGTCTGTAGAGTAAATTTCTGATTTAAATGCAAAAATTCAGGAACAAGGGTTGACTGTAACAGCTCTAAAGGATGAATTAAGGAAACTGAAAGGAAAAGGTTTAGCTGATAATGTTGTTAGCAAACACACTATTGATCCTAAAATGCTTAAGATTGATGTGGAATATTTAAACCCTAGATTGTGGTTTATATACACTCGTGTCAGCTCACTCTGACTACCTTAAGCACACTCAGGAAGAAGATGCGATTCTTAAGGAAATAGTGGAAAAAGGAAAATCACCAAATCCTCTAAATAATTCCTTAGACTCAATTTGTAAGTATACAAAACAAATTCAGGAGTTGCTTATACTAATCGGACAAACCTGCCCTAGCATCAATAATTCAAGAGATAAATTAGTGGCTATGACCCCAAAGAACAAGGACAAAAGAGTTAGATTCACTAAGCCTGTCACATCCTCAAGAAACACAAACACAAAAATAGCTTCTTCATCAAACCTAGTTTCTAACAAACATATGTTGTCTTCTTCAGGCGTATAATACCGGTCGACTAGGTGCTTAGCGGATCACAGCCTTCAGATAATTACAAAGAAAGATAAGATTTCTGTGAAAAACCAAGTAGTACTTAGAAGAATAAAGTAGAAGCCCACCCGATGACAGTTTAATCTAGTTTGAAAAATAAGAGTTGTATTGTGAAACCTAAAGGAACTGCAAATGTGCAGCATTTAAGCTTTAATGCTAAATTCTGACTTTTATATGGTTAGTGTACTGGTTGCATTGCTTTCTGATAATCATGAGTTGTGTGTTCATTGATTTTTTACATGATATGATTATGCTCGTGCTAAATTTTTATCTGTTAAGATAAAGTCAAAGAAAAACAGTTTGGAAAACCAAAAGGAAAGGTGTTCTCAAATATTGGATACCAGTTGGGGGTGACCTACTGGTCGGGACCTTCACTATGGTGTGAAATGCATAGCCCTTATCTTAGGATTTACCAATAACTATGAAGTGCCCCTTAGAAACCAACTGCTTTTAAAATCTGATACACCTAAGCATGTAGCAACTTTGGTTTACACAAAGGAATATAGGAAACTCTTAAATCTAATGTTCCCGTTAGCAAACCTAAGATTGTTAAATCTATATCTGCTAACAATAAGGAACACAGTACATCTTGGGGATCCATAAGTTCCGATGTTCCATCTTCCTCTCTTGATGAATGCAGGTTGTCCAAATTGTTCTCTGGTATTTGAACTCTGGCTGCTCCAAGCATATGACTAGAGATCGCTCTTAACTCACCAATTTTGTCAATAAATTCTTGGGTACAGTCAAATTTAGAAATGATCACGTGGCAAAGATACTGGGATATGGTGATTATTATATTAGGAATGTTACAATTTTAAGGGTTTACTACGTGGAAGGACTTAGACATAACTTATTCTCTGTTGGGCAATTCTGTGATTCGAACCTTGAAGTTGCTTTTCGTCAACACACCTGCTTCATTCGTAATCTAGAAGGTGTTGATTCTTATAGACTGGATCTAAGCAACAATCTATATACTCTGTCTCTTGGAGATATGCTAGCGTCCTCTCCTATATGTCTCTTGTTAAAGGCTTCAAAGACTAAGTCATGGCTATGGCACCGACATCTGTCTCATCTGAACTTTGGTGCAATCAACCATTTAGCTAGACACGATCTTGATCGAGGTCTCCCTAAGCTAAAATTTGAAAAGGACCATATGTATTCTGTGTGTGCAATGGGGCAAAACGCAGAAGAAACCCCACAAACCTAAATCTGAAGACACCAACCAAGAAAAACTCTATATGTTGCACATGGATCTTTGTGGACCAATGCGTGTCGCAAGTGTTAATGGAAAGAAGTACATCCTTGTCATTGTCGATGATTACTCTCGATTTACATAGGTTAAGTGCTTAAGGTCAAAAGATAAAGCTCTAGATTTCATAATTAAGTTCCTCAAGATGAATCCAAGTGTGGCTTTAAAGTGCATGTCGACGAAATCAGCACAGATATGGAATGAGTTTGTTACATCAAACTTTGCATGAATTATTATGAGAAGGTTGGGCATCTTCATGAAAACTTTTATTGCTCACCTCTCAATAGCAAAATGGTGTCGTTGGAAAGAGTAATCGTACGCTAATAGAAGCAGCTGCACAATGGTTGATTTATGTTAAAAGTGCCGTTATTTTTATGGGGCAGAAAGCGTTGCTCCGCATGTTATACCTAAATTGTTCCATTTTACGTTTTGTCATGGTTAAAAAACCATATGAGAGCTTTTACATGACTAATTCCGACCTTATCTTCTTCCTGTATTTAGTGCACTTTGTTATCCGACAATTGATAGTGAGAATTTGGGAGAGTTACTACTGAACAGTGATATTGGTTTTATTGGGTATTGCACCTAACTAAAAATGTAAGGCATTTGAATTTACAACAGACGTACCAGATGAATCATTGAAATAATTCATGTAGAGAGTATATGAAAGAGCAGAAGCGAAAAGAAACAAACCACCAATAAAAGCTCAATAGAGAAAGATAATGTGTACTTACCTAAAGAACATGGAAGGATACAAAAGGTTCAAATGATTTAAAGTTTTAAAGAGTTTGAATTATATTCAAGTGAATGTTTGATAGAGCATTCAAGAGGGTAAATACATTTGAAGACTTTAGAACAGAGTTGGTGGAGGTCAAAGAAAAGAGAGCAAGAATTGAGCTAGCACAAGAGATTACAAAGAAGCAAAAGGTGGAAGATGACAAAGAAACAACAGAGATTAAAAAGTTAATGGAAATCATTCCAGATGAAGAAGAAGTAACAATTGATGCTATACCTTTGGCTATTAAGTCTCCAAGTATTGTTGACTGGAAGATTTATAAAGAAGGAAGAAAAAGCTATTATCAAATAATAAGAGCTGATGAAAAGTCTCAAATCTACATAATCTTTAGTTACATGCTTAAAAGTTTTGACAGAGAAGATTTGGAAACTTTGTACAAGTTGGTAAAAGCTAAATATAAGTCAACAAGACCAGTGGAAGACTTGGATTTGAATTCTGGAATGATTTGAAAACAATGTTTGAACCACATGTAGAAGATGCAGTATGGAGGAATCATGTAACACACCCAAAAATGTGTCGCAGCAGAAATATGTCCGGGAGTGTTACTTCATAATACAACAGCACAAGATACAAGAGAACGACCTCTAAATGTGTCGTTTGAAAAGTAATCTCGTTGATTTTCTTGAAATTGATATAACATTTGTCCCATAATTGCATCATAATGAAAAGCTTGAAAGCAATACAACAATATTTAATCATTTGTATGTAAGTAGAAATCCATGAATGAATCTTGTCAATTTAGACTCCAATGCACATCATGTAAGCCAAGCATCTAATTCACCTAAGAAAAACATGCTTAAAAGTGTCAACATATTAAAAGTCTTCTTGATGTTGTTTGAATTACTACTGCTCATGTTTGTGTTAATGTTGCTCAGCTAAAGTTAGTGTTGCTCATGAACTTCAAAGAAAATATGCTAAGTTTTTACTACTGGTAGTACACAATTACTACCGGCAAGAGTAAATATTAGTACTGCTAGTGAAAATGATTCTAAGTAGTTACTAACTGCTATGATAATTTACTACTTCATACAAAGTTGCTACAACAACTCAAGGGTTAAGACTGTCTACAGAGTCTAAATTAAATGATAGCACCTAGTTAATAAGTTATGTATCTGTTTGGTGTTAGTAACTGCTTATGTGATATGTAATAGTTGTTATAGAAAAGATTTTAGATACTTAGGAAAGTATGGTAAGCCGACTAGGGCTCCTTGGTGTATAAAAAGATGTCCTAGGGCATAGAGTTTGATATAGCTTTTCATATATCTTTTATATTCTTATCTTCAAGGCTTTGGTAACCCTAATACTTTTGAGATATTCAATTATTATCATTAATATATTCGAGCTATTTGTTTGTAATTATATGTTCATTGAATACATTTCACTGAAAATTCATCTTAATATAAAATTTAGATTCCAGCTAATCTATAATATATCAAACATAGTTTCTAGACTATTGTTGTGTTAGATTATATCTAATATAACTAAACCATAAAACAATGCTTGATAACGTGCACAATAGCATACTACTTATACTATGTCTGGTCTACTAGATGTTAGATACATGAGTGACCCTATTTTACTATGGTAGTCAGTTTGGTCTATGAGTTTTCCACTCAAGTCTGCATCCAGTTTATGTTTTGTAGCCATTGGTGTACCAATGCTATCACATTTTTCCATACCATGTTTTTTAAGAATCTCTAAAGCGTACTTGGCCTGATTGATAAAGATACCTCTTGGAGATTGGTGGATCTGAAGTCCTAAAAAGAATTTCATTTCCCCCATTAAGGACATCTCAAATCTACTATGCATTAATTTTTCAAATCGTTTAGAAAATTTAGGGTTTGTAGACCCGAAAATAATGTTATCGACGTAAATTTGCACAAGTAGAATGTCCTCCCCGTATCTTATCGTGAATAATGTTGGGTCAATTGTACCTTTAGTAAAACCTTTGGACATCAGGAAATTTGAGAGTTCATCATACCATGCTCTTGGAGCTTGTTTCAATCCATATAGAGCTTTCCTTAGACGGTAGACTTTTTCTGGATGATCAGGATCAACGAACCCATCGGGTTGTGCAACATAAACCTCCTCCTTTAGTGGACCATTAAGAAATGCCGTTTTTACGTCCATCTGATAAATTGGAAAAGACTTGTGTGCAGCATAGGCGACGAAGATCCGAACAGCTTCCAAACGAGCAACTGGAGCAAATGATTCTTCAAAATGAATACCCTCTTCCTGAGCATATCCCTTAGCTACAAGTCGTGCCTTATTGCGAATTACATTCTAATCTTCATCCTTCTTGTTTTTCCATAACCACTTTAGCTTGATTACAGTCTTGCCAAAGGGTTTGTCAACGAGTTCCTAGACTTGTAGTCTGTCAAATTGATGAAGCTCTTCCTGCATTGCTTCTATCCATGCTGAATCAGCCATTGCCTCCTTAATGGTTTTTGGTTCAGCAGTACTCACGGTGAGCGCGAACATACACATTTCAGGATCTGTCACAAGTTGTTGTCTTGTTTGCACTGGCTTGGATGGATTTCCACAAACTTGAGTTAATGGGTGATCTTTTGTCCATCGGTGTTCAGATTGATGAGGTTGGTAGAATGTATGCATATTTGAATTATCAACGTTGCGTAAGGAAGACTCAGCAAGTTCTTGTACCGGTGTACAGAATGGGTTGATAAATTCATATGGTTTAGTTAGAGTTGGAGTTGTTTTCCTCAGCATGATTATCGTTGTTTTCCGCAGCATGAACAGTTGTAGTTGGAGTTGTTGGTTCTGTGATAGGGTAAATATTCGTTGTAGGTGGTGTGTCTTGTTGTATAGAATTATCGGTGGGAGAAGAAGACGTTGTTGACGACTTGTGAAGTACCGTGCAGTGAAAAATGACATCGTAAAGATGATCGAAATAAAAGATCCACTCAGTTGTAACGAGCTGTTGTATCTGCTGAAGAAGAAACATTTTGTAGTTGGGGACGGGGCCAGAGTTGTCATAATCTGACGCCTTTTGTCGTTGGGGAACGAGGCCTGAAGTGTTATTATCAACAGACGTCTCTGTCATCTCTTTGATTTCATCAAACTTAATGTGTATGGATTCAACTATCAATCGGGTTCTCTTGTTGTAAACACGATATCCCTTAGACTGAGTTGAGTATCCCACCAGAATGCATGGATCCCCTTTTTCTTTCATCTTGTCAAGATTTTCACCATCTCTGGTTAAGTAACAAGTACAACCAAAGATGTGAAGGTGTTGAATTGAAGGTTTCCTGTCATTCATGATGTGATATGCCGTTTTCTCATATGTCGGGATGATGATAGATCTGTTTTGGAGATATAGCAGCGTTTGAAAATTGGTTCATGGCCTAAAAGAACAAAGAAGTTTAGAAGCTAAGATTATCGTGCAGAGCAGCCCTCTTACAAGAGTACGATTTCGTCTTTTCACAACGCCGTTCTGTTCAGGTGTCCGAGGAGTGGAAGTTTGATGTTCAATTCCTTTTTCTTTGAAAAATGCATGGAGTGTCTTGTTTAAGAACTTTGTGCCTCGGTCAGTACGAACATAAATTACCGGGGCTTGAAGATTCTGTTGAATCATTGTGAGAAACTCTTTTAAAACTTCTGGTGTTTCATCCTTGGATCTTAGAAATAGAGTCCAAGATTCTGTGGGGCTGGGAGCAGCGTCTACAATTACCAAATATATTTCGTTTCCCATTGAAGAAGTAACCCGCATGTGGATAACATATAGTCCATTTTTGAAAGCAATTTAGCCTTCCTTGTCGAACTGGAACAACCTTTGTGACCATGAATAACTTCTTTTTGATTTACTCACTTCACAAGAAGAACATAGTTGATCCTTGACATATTTCAGTTTTGGTAAACCAATCATGATATCCTTCTTTGATAGTAGGTTGATGTAGTCAAAGTTAAGATGAGAAAGTCTTCAATGCCATAACCATGCTTGAGTTGGTGAGGCTTTAGCCATGAGACAAAGTGGAGTTGATGAAGTTGTTTCTTAAATATAAATTGTATAGAGATCAGATCCATGATTACCTGTGAGTAAATCATTTCCCGGAAGATCTCTAACAAAACAAGTAGATTTCCGAAAAGCAACCTCCAAATCCGCGTCACAAAATTGACCAACCGAGAAGAGATTGTGATTGAGGCCTTCGACGTAATAAACCCCGTTGATCGTAATATTTCCTTGAACTAAATCTCCATTACCAAGAATTGGTGCAAATTGATGCATCCTAGGTACTTTGTTCCGTTCAGTTTAGGTGAATGGTTGTGTATGTGCAATACACCTCATATCACATTTGGTATATCAGGAGTTGCAAATCCTGTGTACAACTTATTATGACTATATGATTATTTGATTAGGGTCTATTCATGTATCATGTTTAGACATTTGTTTGAGCTCGTGGGCATTCCTTTGATTACTCTTGTTCTATTCATTGTTCTATATATATCGTTTGACATTCGTTTGACAGGTTCTAGATATTCATTTCGTTCAAACCTTCGTTTTATTTCCATTATTATTATTATATCTGTTCACTGAGCGTTAACTCAGACACTCATATACTTTTCCTGGGCAGTTTCCTAAGTCGTGAATCTGGGATATGAGTGTTGAGAGTTAGGTAGCTTTTAGAGGACCCACTTTAATAAGGAACCCTTTTATTATTTTGAATATGTTTTAAGACCTTACCATTTGAAAATTTATTTCATTTGACTTAGGTTGGAATTTAGATACAGTTAGAATTCATTTATTTTATGAATTGGTATTTAGATTAATAAAGGTCTTCCAATCCCCTCCACCCACTGTTCGTTATATGTTTTCTAATATGACACCATAATGTAACTCTTAGGCCTCACTATCAGAGCGGATGTTACACATAGGTGTTCTACTGACATTAGTCTTCTATTCTTCACTTGACTATTGATGGCATGACCTTATCTTACTTTGAGTGCTCCTAAGCTGTGTCTGCTAACATTAGTTTTGATAATTACTCCTAAAATAGGTTAGACACTCAATTAATTAGAGTAGTTCCTAGAATACTGACGTGAAACTGAGGGGCTTTAGTTTGTGTTGTCCTAGAGTCAATGCGGTACATTCCTGGTTTAATCACATTTATGTTACTTACAGCATGCCTTGCTGTATGAGGTAAAATCTGTGTAGTGACTGGTTTTGATAAACCTTCTGACACATTAGTTTTGGGAACCGACTTTGTTTTTGAGAAACTTTTCCTCTCAAGAGAGTCTGAAAAAGTAGCCGGTTTGCCTAAAACTGATGGTTTTGGAATCCTTTGGGCATTTGGTTGCCGAACAACAGATGGTTTATCAATCTTAGTTTCCACATATTTTCCTTTGCATTTCTCGATGAGTTTCTTTAACTCACTAATGGCAATGTTCTTGTCTTGCAATTGAGCTTTCAAATCTTGTATTTCATGATATTGTTCACGTTCTTTTTGAAATACATTTGATGCAGGTTCTTTGCAAACTTTGTCATTTTTCATTTGTTCTTTACAGTGTTGTAAAGCAAGTTCAAGAGAAATCGAGTGTTTTTCTAAATTAGCAAAACTTCGTGAAAGCTCATTATAAACTTCTTTACTAATAGTTTCAGTTTGTTTAGAAAGCTTTTGCGCAAGACATTCACATTCTTTCACTTTATGATCATATAAGCATTTCAATTCAGCATGAGCATCTATTTCAGATAAAGAATGCAAATAAGAACATGTAACATCATTTGACACACACTCTTGGAGAAGCAGATCATACATGTTTGAAAATTCAGCTTTATCAGATTCAAGTTCGTCAATTTCTTTTTCAAGAGATTCAACGTACTTTAAATCAGTATGCATTTCTTGATTAAGTTCATGAACAAATGTGAAACTAACTTGTGTCTTTAGGCAAGAGGCATCAAACATGTTTTAATTAGGATTTCCATATCCTTAGCAGTTGCTGCACGAAAATGATCATGAGAATGCTTTTCCCAAGCTTGATCAACAAGTTACTTAAAATGATTTATGTTATTGGTCATTACATTATAAGCTTGTCGACTTTTACTGATCGATTTTGAATTAGGTAAGAAACCGATGTTTTTGAAAATGTTTGGTTTAGATTGAACAAAAGATTTTCTCCACATTTTCTTCCTAACTTCATTTGCATGTGCCAACTGATCATGATATTCCTTTGAAGCTGGTTTAAAATTTTCATAAAAAACAATTCTGCATTTGTTAATCATAAGGTTTTCACTAGGCTTTATTTAAATTTTTGATCAACTCTCTTTTTCAAGAGCAGAGTACTCTTCACCTATCCGAGGGAGAATGAGACTGTTTGCGTGATCAGATTGTGTTCATAAGGATCTCATACAAACATGGTTTTTCAGATTGAGCCTTTTTGAGGTACATAGGATTTGCAAAGGTTGATCTACCATTGAATGTTGGGCATTTAGGGCTAATTAGATTGATGGTCCTGAATTATAGGTTCCTTTTAAGTAAGACAATTTCGTTCAAAAAATTAAATTGCTATTCCATAGAAATCATTTTATCAATGTTCATTCTTTCCTACTTTTAAAATCCGTTAATACCTTAGTTTTCTCTTTGACAAGACCTTCGTAATGTGACATTGTTAAAAGACTCCGTTTGACTAACTCATCATGTTTCTCTTTGACAACTGAAATTTCATAGGCTTTAAGTTTTAAACCTTCTTTGATGTCAATCTCTTTTTGAGCTAATAGTCCTAGAGTGTCATTTAACTTTCGTTTAAGTTTGTCGTAGTCAACTGTACGGTTATTTAAGATCATGTACTTCGCAAGCTCAGTTTGTTTACATTGAAGTGCAATTAGGCAACTATCTCGAGTAGTATTAGACTCCTCGAGATTAGATTTGCACTCCTTTAATTCTTGACTCAATGATGCGTTTGCTTTCTTTAATTGCTTCATAATCTTTTTGTTCTCCTCAGTATCAAGTGTTAAATTTGCAATTAAATTAGCAAGCACAACACGCTCATCTTCAACATTTTGGTCAATCTGAATATCATTATCACACATATCTGGTGAATCAGGAATGACATTACTATCAACCTTTTCCACTACACATGTGTTACTAATGGATTCAGGTTGCTCTGGATGTTATCTTTCACTGGAAAACACATTATATTCAACATCGAATTGTACCTGTTCCAATGGCTCAGCAGTTGAATCTGATTCTGGAGGTAAGACTTCCTGAATCTTTGCCATGAAACTGTAATGTACTTCCAGTTCTTGTTCATCAATCTCCTCATCCGTATCCTCTAGCCAATTCATCTTGCCCTTCATGGTAATGGAACACCTTTACAGCTTGTTTGCACACAACATCTTTTCCTAGGATACGGTAGTCTCAGTACTACCCGTTTTGGCTTTTCCTGCATTCCTTTAGTCCAAAATGACCAAATTCTTTGCAATTGAAACACTGTATCCCGCTCTGCTGCACTACCTGACTGCCTACAGTTTCCCCAGCCCCAGCAACAGTTACTGTCCTTTGATTCCCAAACTGCCCAGTCTGATTGTCATTCTTGTACCTTGGAGTAGTATCCACATTCTTGTTTCTGGAGTTTGAAGAAGTTCTGAGGTTGTTGTTGATAGGTTTGTTGAGCTTTTTAAAGTACTTTGCAATGAGTGCCAAGTTTTTTTGCATATCCTTGTCTCTTTGAGCTTGTTCTGGATCACTGTCTTCTTCAAAAGCTGACTCAGAAAGAGGTGTGATTGGTTTGGCTATCTCTTTGCCTTTGAGTTTGGTAGATGCAATAGATCTGGTGGAAGATGCTTGTTTTGATGGTGGTGCATATGATTTGTGAGATTTTGGTGCTTGATAATAAGGATCTGGATATTGTTGAGTAGCAGCAACAAGTGCTAATGGATTTGCATTCTTGGTTATTCTCTCAGCACGGATTTCATTAACTTCCTTTCGATACTGTTTCAGAACGTCAAAGAGCTTGTGATTAGATAACGTGTATCCCAATCTTGTTGTTTTGCTTGACAATTGTCACAAATCTTGACCATTCTGGTTGAAGTTGTTAAATAAATTGAACATTCACTTGCATAGTAGCAACTTCCAAGTTGTTCCTTATCATTTCATTCATCATCTTTTAAAATCGAAAGTAATAATACTCAATTGACTCTCCATCACGAGAAATTAGTTTTTCCAAAGTCCCAAACAATTAGTCCTTGACCATCCTGAATGTTAGAGATTCACCCTGTTGTAGCCTTTCAATGGCTATCCACATTTCATGAGCTGTTTTGCAAGCATCAACAGTTGAATAGATATCACCCCCAATTCCAGTCAATAGCAAGTGAATTGCTTCTTTTTCCGCTTGGTAATGTTCTTTGTTTTTCGGAGACATATTCAAGATTGTCTCAACTGCAGTGCGTTCCAGAATTGCAGGATTATCACCTATTGCAGGTATAGCTGGAATTGTGACAATGGTAGGTTGATATGGACCTTCTAAAAGGCATTTCCTCAAGGCATCACCATTTGGTCTTGTATCAATGTATCTTAAGAAACGTGATTGCCACTGAGAATATCTTCCTGGTGCAAGCATTGGTGGACGATCCCTTGAACCAGCTACCATGATGTTGTTATGCATTTGACTGTCGGTGGTGGAAGTTACAATTGGAGTAGTCATGATGAATGATTGTTGAATTATGAAGTGAAAATGATTTGTAGGATCTTAAGTAGGTAAAGTGATTGTTGTTGTGGTGGAAAACTATTTCACGGGATTTTACAAGTCTTGACTAAACCGAGAAAACACGTGAGTGGTTCGCGGGATTTTACTAAATCAAGAAAAACCGTGAAAATAGAATTGTTGTTGTTGAAATCGTTGTTGTAATTGAAGAACTTGAGCTTTTGATAACGATTGGTGAGCTTAAAACGACTAACGGTGCAATAACGTTTCAATTTGGAAGACTAACGGTTGAATTATAAGCACTAAGGACTAACGGTGTAAAGTTGTTTTAACAAAGAGGGTTAATAATCAAAGAAAGGACGAAGGATGAAGTATACATGAAGTCCAGGGACTAAAGTTGCAAATTTTGAATTTAGTTGAATAAAATTAACCTTTTCCCTCCTGAACACGTTTTCTTCTTCGTTTTTAAAATATATTAAAAAACGTTTTTTATTCGTTTTGATTCGGTTTGATTTATAAGCTCATACAGTTATCATCGGTGAAATCTGAATATACCACAATGATCGAAAAGATGTCACGAGCACGATGGTATAAGTTAAACGTCCCGTAGTGCACCGTCACTCGAACCCGAAAAAACCGAAATGGCTTGAAACTTGTATAACTTACGTTTGATGAGTTGCTAATTCGTTGAACAAAGAGAGTTGCAAATTCGGGTGACAAGTAGGATTGCAAATTCGTGTGACAAAGGATGTTGCTAATTCGTGTGACTCTTAGAGCCTTAGGTATCATAACTTGGCAACACCAAGTTTTTGCTGCCACGTCAGCGTCACATCAGCATAACACCAACACCAACACCACTCCCCTAATCATAACACCAAATAACACCACTCACCTCTTTATTTTCATAAAACCCCCTAAACAATTATTTCATTATTTTAACAAACTAATCATTTCATTCATTAAATTCAAATACACATTACAATACTAAAAAAAAACACACATTAAAAAAAATTCCGAAATAAAAAAAAATTCCGAAATTAAAAAAAAAATACGCCCCGACGACTAATCTTCTTCCGATGCTTCTTCAACTTCGCGCCAAATATGGTTTCACTAAGGATTTTATGTTTTGAGACTAATATAGCCTGTATTTTGTCTCTAAATTATTCTTTTGCTTTACGACGTTGGGTTTGACATCGATCGATCCACACTGTTTGCAGTGACCTTGCAGGATTAGAATACACATGTTTCCAGTCAACAACCGACATATTTTGATCTTCTAAAATCATGTTATGCATTATGATACCAGCATACATGATTCTACGTAATGTGTTGACTTCGTATGCACGGGCCGGTTGTTGAATAAGTCCCCAACGTCCTTGGAGAACACCGAAAGCACGTTCGACATCTTTTCGTGCACTTTCTTGACGCTGTTTAAAGTACGTATGCTTCGGATCAGTTGCAACCGTGAATGATTTGACGAAACTTGCCCACTCCGGGTAAATTCCATCAGCCAAGTAATACCCATTACGATACTGAACTCCGTTTACCACATACGTAGACCCACAGTGTCTGAAGTCATTTAATAGGTCGTCGAATAACGGAGAATTATCTAAAACATTAATATCGTTATTCGCACCCGCCATCCCATAAAACGCATGCCAAATCCACAGATCTTGCGAAGCTACAGCTTCAAGCATTATAGTAGGGTATTTTTTATCACCCCTACCGTATTGACCTTGCCATGACACTGGACAATTTTTCCATTCCCAGTGCATACAATCAACACATCCAAGCATTCATGGTTGTTGGGGGGGGGGGGGGGGGGGGGGGGGGGGGGCGGAAAACCATGAACATTGTTATGCTTTTGTTGTATTTTTACAACGTCTTCAGATGTTGCCCTTTCTTAAATACTTCGGCATATACAATTCTATGATGCACATATTAAAGAAAAATAGAGCATCTCGTGCAGTATGCTCACTCATTTGCAAGATGAAGATTGGCAGATGAGAACTGCTAAAAGTTACACGAAAAAGTTAACCGCAATATCACTATAATATATGTCGCTATAAAATCTCGTCATTATACACAGGTACACATCGTTAGGGCTAAGCACGGTCCGAAAACCGAACGGGACCGACCAAGACAGGACGGGACCAAAAGCCGATTTGGTCTAAAATTTCGGACCGACGATCGGACCGAAATGTTTTGTCCAGACCTGGGTCGGTCTGGTCCGGTTTGGGTCATCAGTCGGTCCGGTCCAACAAGGCAATATAGTCGGTTGTGCGTAGGGGTGTGAATCGGATCGGGTCGGTTGGGTTAATTCGGGTCAAAGCTCAAAAAATTTCATACCCGAACTTGACCCTATTTAAACTCATGTTCGAGTCAACTCGGGTCGGGTCAACTCGGGTTCGGGTCAATTCGGGTCAGGTCAACCCGAATTTGAGTGAAATGACAAAAAAAATTCTTTTTTAGCTCTTTTATATAGAAAATCTATAATTTTATATTAAAGATTAAAAAATCTTTATTCGGGTCAATCGGGTTGACCCGAACCCGAGTTAGCCAAAACATTTCAACCCGATACCCGACCCTATTTAGAACTCGGGTTAGTCAGGTTGACCGAAATTGACCCGAATAAGATTTTTGACCCGAGTGACCCGACCCGAATAGGGTTGGGTCGGGTTCGGATCGGGTTTGGGTCGACTTTTTTAACACCCCTAGTTGTGCGTAAGGCCGAACCGGACTGAGGACCGAAAATAAAATAAAAAAGTAGACCAAGGACCAATCGATGTAAAATATATGTTCGGTCTGATTTCTCGATTCAGTCAGATCCGCGGTCTATAATTCTGAGCCTTACACATCTTGTTTAGACTTATATTTATATCCTAAGCTTAAATAAGTGTGACAAGTCTAAAAACAACATAAGGACTTATTCTGTATATTGCAATATCCTGTAACTCACCAAAATTGGGGGAATATATACCCGCCAATTAATTTAGGGAAAATTAGAACCTTCTCCTAGAAGATTATATGATTTTGGCGCTACGCAATTCATGGCTCCACGTTCTACATCCACCTTTAAGTTTAGGTTTAATTGATTTAATCAAAATGCCAAAATCAAAAACGGTTTGAGGTCTAGAAGTTAAACCTCAAATTAAAGTTAGGGTTTCACTTTGTCTTCAAAATTCGAAGGTAAACTTTTATTTTTCGATTTTAAATTCTTAGTATAACCTTGTTTAATTTGTAAGCTTTGTCATGTTGTTAAGAATTGATTCCACTAGGTGTGTGAAGTTTGTGTTGGTGTGTGATAAATTGAATCAAATAATCATTGTATGATTAGTATTACTTGTAAGTAATAAGAAACACTAACAAGATCGATCCGGAGGTCGGGGAGGATTAAACAAGAACTTAGCCATTATTAGATTAATAGAGAGAAAAAGAAAAGATGTGTGTGTCTAGAGAGAGAAAGGAGAGCACACACACTTTATGAGATGTTACATAATGAATCCTCACCCCTCCATGGAAGTATGGAGGGGGTATTTATAGGTCAAGACAAGGGAAACTATTCTAACTTAACAGTTCTAGTCCCTGCAGGTCTTGCCTAATGATAACTAGTGTAATTCCGTATAAGTCCTCTTTTAAGGCAAACAATCTTCCCCCAATATGTGGACATACGGAATTACTTATAATGCTCCTAACAAGTACAAATAAAACATAGTAAAATGACATTCAAAGCGCTTTCAATGCTGAAGATGACATCTTTGTCTTCTAGTCTTGATACTTGTGCTCCAGCTCGGATCTTTTATGTCTTGACTTGTTATGGAACCATTGTAGTATGCATGATTTGGATTAACTTCCCCCCAATTCATGCAGCATGTCTTGAAAAGCTTTCTTCATAGACTCCTTTTTGGCGAAGTTTCTGAATTAGCTTCCCCCCAAACCAACATCCCTATCTTGAGCAGATTCTGAAACTTTGATGTAGCTCGAACAATCTTCTATTGTCATTAAAGTGCACAACGGAATTTTAAAGAAGAAAAACCACACCAAATACAACTGCTACTTGTCATTGGGTCTTGGGGAATATTTGTTCGGGGGTACATGCGAGATATCAACAACAATTCTTCTCACGTATGCTGAATACTTCATAAACCATACTTAGTAAAGTAGTATACACTACTTCCCCCTGGAAGTTGACACGGTAACATCAAAGTCAACTAAGTCCCGGATGTACACATTTTCCCCCATGATGGTTGCGAACTCTCGGAAGCATCATTGTCGTGTACGTCCATATACTCAAGAAGTTCTTGTCTTAAGAACAAATCTTGAGATCCAAACAAACCATTACCCTCTTGTCTTCAGAAACCGTAGAGGAGATGAAGCAAGAATCAAGAAAACTTGGTATAATCAAGGTCTTGTATATGAATGTCGTTGAAGAACTTTGAGAATTTTGCTTAGACTGTGAAGTACCATTGTCTTGGAATAGCACAATAATATCCCGTGAGAATTGCTGATTACATCTCATCCTTTAAACTCTCTGGCTAACTTACCAACCTCGTATTCTGTCGGCTATTGTTGTGATCACTTGGTGAAGTAAACCCGATATACCAAACTTGAAACAGAAGTAGAATCCTCCAAATTTGTTACTTAATCTTGCACTGTTGTTGATTGAAGAACGGTGCAAGATTAAATCTATAAGTACTCTATACCTAGTCCTAAAAGTATAAGAAGTACACCACCTCTTGAGATTATCCACATCGACATCTGCGTGTGACACTGAGTACTACAATGTAACTCCTTTAAGTGATAGCTATAATCCGTGAGCACTACAATGTAACTCCTTACATCAGGAAATAACTAGATAATCCAAGTCTTAATCATAAGCTGTATACGTTCAAGCAAGTCATTAATCGATAGATTGGGTTTGAAGAAAAGGGGTAGAAAATAAAAGGAAGTCTCGATGATGAAATAAGTAGACGCCTTCGTGAAACCCACTTCAAGCTCAAATAAGGGATACCAAATCAACTCTGTGATCACTTGTCATCGTAATCTGAATCTTTAGCCGTTTGTCGTTTTAGTGAATCTTATTCGGATCGTTTTAGTGTAATGTATCGTGTTTGTTGTGTTGTTGTTCGTGACTTTTGATGTGTTGTAATTGTTAACGGATATCGGCTCTAAAAAAATATGCCATAAGCATGGCCGTCCAAGTAATAAAACCCGGTCATTTATACTTTACCTGAAAAGATAATGTCTTACTAGCCTGCTTAATCCGATAACGTGACCATTACTTAGTCAGCCCACAATATTGAACCTAAGCCCAACATTTTGTCAACATATATATCCAGCCCAATCTACTCACAAAGTTTTGACCCACCTTTTTAATCAATACAACTAGCCCAAACCTCATTTCTATACCCGGCAGCCATAATCCCAATCAATACACCATTAGGCCCACTCGAACATACTAAGTCGCGACCCATTTTTCAGTTAAGGTCCGGCTGCCAACAAACCCAATCCAATCAATAATAGTACCCAGTCCAGTGTGAATTAGAGATATAAAGCATACCCAACCCCTAATTTTATGCCATATCAACCCTAAATCTCTTATTGATAAAAAAACGCAGCCATCTCCTCTTTGTCACTCTAGTAACACAAATCAACAACTATCAAATCTCCCTTTGAAAACTGGCTTACATAGTTATCTGTTTGCAAAGAACCTTTAATCATAGTTCAAAATCACCTTTAACCTTGAATCATTATTTCCTTGTTGCTTAAAAACTTTTAAATCAAAACAAAAGACAAAGAACCAAGAGGTATTAGTCTTTAAGATCTTTATAAAAGTCTCATGTAGGTATTATGATTTCATTTGATTGTCTTTTAATCAAAACAAAAAGAGAAAATAACATGATTGTTATATTTCTTTCTTTATATTAGTATAACAAAGAGAGGTTTTTCTCATGACAGATCCGTGATGATTCGTTTTTCATGTTCATGATCTTTATAAGGATTAGATGATTAATGTCACAACACGAAAACATAAATCGTAGATCAATTTTCAATTAAGTTTTTGAGTCTTGTTGTTTAGAGAAGGAGATGGTTATTATGCCGGTGGGTTATGATTAGTTCTTGGATTTGATTGTGATTTAAGAGGATGTTGTTGTGAGGTTGTTGATGTTGTAGATTGTTGTGGTGTTTTGTGAGGATGTTGTTTTGAGAATGTCGGTAACCTAAAATTACTTCACTTCTATAACTTGTATGAATCAATGATAAGAAAATAAGATGAGATAAAAATGAAGAAAAGTAAAGAGAGGTTAGAGAGAGAAATAAAGAGAGAAAAATGAAATGGTTGAATTGCAAGTATGTGAAAACAAATGGAACCAACACTATTTTCCATAGTAGAAAATGGTTTAAATACTCTAATGAGCCATGGGCTTTCTAGTGGGATGGGCTCGGGATTGACTTGGGCTTAGGCCCATTAAACATACAATATTAGTTTACTAAATGAACCCTTTTCCCATTTCTAGCCTAATACAACGTATATTAAATAAATGAACGAGACCTAATTTTCCTAATGAACGAACTTCATGTTCGACTCAATATTTTTGAGGCTAACAATCTCCCCCGAAGTGAGTTCATTGTAAGACTCCTTCATGAGGTTAATGAGATTGATTTTGTCGTTAAGATCTTGTGGTTTGGGTCTCTGTCTTTGTTGTAGGCTTGTTCCTTCATGCTATGTGATCTTTGATCTTGAGCCTTTGTCATTGTCATTTAACTTTGTCTTTAGTTTTGAGATCTTTGAATCTTTCTCCTTGTTTGTCTTGATCGTCTTTGCCATCTTGTGATCTTGTATCTTGACCAACATGCTCATACTATGCATCATCTTGAAAGCTTGCTAACAATCTCCCTTGATAGACTTGATATCTTAAAGGAAGATCTTGTATATCAAAGTTTGCGGAAGTCTTTGTCTTCTAGTTTGAGCTTTCTTGATTCTTGAATCTTGATGCCAATAGTATGTCTTTGTAGTTTGAATGAGCATGTGGTAATGAATCCAACTTAGCTGGAGTGAGGCTGCAACACCACCGTTTATACCTGCATTTAAATGTTAGTGATAAACAGCAGATATGGACGAATATGGCTTTGTCATTCGTCGAGATTTAGTTGCATTAACCTCCGGTTCCGTGAGGACCGTTTAACAGTATAAATATTATACCTGTGATCAGGTAGGTTCAATTTAGAAGAACCTCCTTGACAGGGTTTCCAGCTCAAAGTGTTAGATCCTCTAACGCAGATGCATTAGATTCACTATACTTGCTTGTTCTCAATACCGAAACGTCTCAAAGCAAACAACACGGTAAGAGTGAATCAGATAGTTACTATCTTTCTGATTAAGTCGTCAATTCATTTAATGGAACAAGTTTGATTCATATAGAATATCACCATTGTTGCTTTCCAGTTGACATAAGTTTGATTCAAATTAAATCTGCGCATGTACACCACTGAGAGCTTGTTTGATGTTGGCTCAAGTAGGAGTTCCATCTTCACTGTGAATACTAAGTATCACTCAGATGTTCTGGCATAATCACAAGGATAATGCGTAGGCTCTTGTTAAACCACTGTAAAACTTGATGATGTTCACCAAGATATTTGTAATGGAAGGTGTCCAATAGATTTTTTTATTGATCTCTTGGCTCTAGACTCGATTAGTGGCATTTGGTTTAGTACGCCCGAAGTCTGGAGCAAACCTGCCAACTATCAAATCAACTAACCGGAGTGAGAAATTCAATAGAATACGTGTGTATCTCCGTGACAAATGAATAAGTTTCTATAAAGAGAGAAACTCAACATGGCTGGGATGGGTTATGCCTTGCATCACTGGGTCATGTTGTCCATTCTTTCATAATCAGAATTTCAACTTGAGAATACTGGAAAGCATATGTATTAGACCTGGTTTCAGCCTAAGTATGTGGAGGGCTCTTCTTGTTAACCCTTTATCCATACAATTCTTTTTTTCATTCTTCAACCCCTTCAGTGCTTACCAGACGTATTACTAACACATTGTTTGTTGAATGTGTTCCAGTGTTAGCCTCAGTCTTAGTCGGCATGTATTCCCTTAAACTCAATCATCTGGCAATCATACCTACAGGACTGCTATTTTCTAACTATGAAGTGTCCTTGGGTAGATCCCTCCGGTTTTGGTTGGATCATAGGACTAATACCTAACCTAACCACCTTATGACATCAGAATCATCGTGAAATTAATAGGTTGTTGGGTAATTGATCGTAACCATAAAACCTTGAAAATTAGTCAAAGTGTTTGATAGAATATCAAAACGTTTAACACTTTGAAAGTTTCATCTTTTGGAAAAACTCCCCCTTCACACGTGCATCGAATAATCGAAAGTGTTTTGCACATGTGGGTAAGAGTAGAAAGCACTTTTCACACTTGAGTCTTTAGATCACTTATTATTTTCTAGATCACATTTTAATTACATTTATCCCCTTATTTTAAATACTAAAGCACTTAGTTTTTGAAATACTTTATGATTAAAGTTTGTCATGAAAATCCTATGGGGAGAAAAACTATTTCAGCATGAATTATATGAAACTTAATTGCTCCCCCTCAATTTTACATATGTTTGACATCAAAAAAATGATACCAAGTTGTAAAATGAATATAAAACTGAGGGTTAGCATTGTTGAGCACACAATTTTAAGAGATTATGAATTGTCATTGAAGAATTCTTAAAAAATTATGCTCAACAACTGGATCATCTTATAACATAGAATCTATTTAATAGTCATTATTATTATTGATTTGTTATTAAGATATTTTCTATAATGTATTGAATACATAAGAATTGTCATGTGATGATGTATCCAACAACATTAAAACTTTGTTTTTCGAAAAGCTCCCCCTCAAACATTCTAAGGGTAAGTGCACTTATGCGTACATTGTCCTTTTTCTTGAGCCCAAAACTTTGAATGTCTTGTAAGAACAGCTCAAGACCGAGAAAAGTTGCTTTTCTCGTTGTTAGGATAAAGACTTTTCTCGTTGTTAGGATAGTCATCTTTATAGATTAAACTTTTACTTTATTTGAAGTCCAGGTTATGTACGCATATTTGCACATAATCCATAAAGAAAAATTAGAAATGACATGTTTTAAAAGCATTTGAACTCTTGCTCGAACTTCATTTACACACCCGTGTCAATGTTAATCGACATTTCTAGGTACGTAAATGTTATCGATTCTAAGAGACATGTCGAGAAAGAATTCTTTTTGGAAATTTTGGATTTTTTCTGGATATTTGTATTTTCTTTTTGAAATTTTATATTTTTGTATTTTTTTTTATATGTTTTATATTTTTGTATTTTACTTTTCTCAAAACTATTTATAGGTCGATGTTTGAAGAGTATATCAAGCAGATTCATTTGTCAGAACCCTCAGTTCTGCTAGAGTCAAACATCTCATACCAATTCGTCTGACAAGATACTGAAACCTATCTTCGGGTAAGGCTTTAGTAAACATGTCAGCTAATTGGTATTCAGTTCTGACAAAATACAATTCAATTATACCATTCTCAACCTGTTCCTTGATAAAGTGGTATCGAGTATGGATGTGCTTGGTACGGGAGTGCTGCACGGGGTTGCATGAGATTGCTATGGTTGACTAAGAGTCGCAATATAACGGTATTTTGTTGTAGTTGAATCCATAATCCTTAAGTTGTGTCCTCATCTACATGACTTGAGCACAACCTGCAGATAACGCCACATACTCTGCCTCTGCTGATGACATTGTAGTACAGTCCTGCTTCTTTGACATCCAGCTGAATAATTTATCACCTAGGAACTGTATGCCTCCAGAAGTGCTTTTGCGCGTATCAAGACATCCGGCATGGTCAGCATCTGAAAAAGCTGTTAGTTCAAAGCCAGAATCCTTCGGATACCAGAGACCCATGTTGACGGTACCTCTTAGGTATCGAAAGATCCTTTTAACCTCTTTGTGGTGTTTTTCAGTCGGTCGTGCTTGATAACGTGCACAATAGCATACTGCTTGCACTATGTCTGGTATACTAGATGTCAGATACATGAGTGACCTGATTTTACTATGGTAGTCAGTTTGGTCTACGAATTTTCCACTCAAGTTTGCATCGAGTTTATGTTTTGTAGCCATTGGTGTACTAATGCTATCACATTTTTCCATACCATGTTTTTTAAGAATCTCTAAAGCGTACTTGGCCTGATTGATAAAGATACCTCTTGGAGATTGGTGGATCTGAAGTCCTAAAAAGAATTTCGTTTCCCCCATTAAGGACATCTTAAATCTACTGTGCATTAATTTTTCAAATCGTTTAGAAAATTTAGGGTTTGTAGACTCAAAAATAATGTCATCGACGTAACTTAAAAACCCATAAGCTGTAATTTATCCTTTTTAATGAAGAATATATTTTCAATATTAATAGTTGTTAACTTATTATATATAATCTATGTTTAAAAATGAAAGAAGCAAAAAAATTTCTTATTAGCTTATTTGGTTAATTGGTGCTTATGTTTCCTATTCGTTAAAAGTCTTTTTAAGACATACATAATCATCTGGTTGTGCAACATAAACCTCCTCCTTCGTGGACCATTAAGAAATGTCGTTTTTACGTCCATCTGATAAATTGGAAAAGACTTGTGTGCAGCATAGGCAATGAAAATCTGGACAGCTTCCAAGCGAGCAACTGGAGCAAATGAATCCTCAAAATCAATACCCTCTTCCTGAGCATATCCCTTAGCTACAAGTCATGCCTTATTGGAAATTATAGTTTGGTCTTCATCCTTTTTGTTCTTCCATATCCACTTTAGCTTGATTACGTTCTTGCCAAAGGGTTTGTCAATGAGTTCCCAGACTTGTAGTATGTCAAACTGATGAAGCTCTTCTTGCATTGCCTCTATCCATGCAGAATCAGCCATTGCTTCCTTAATGGTTTTTGGTTTAGCAGTACTTACGATGAGCACGAACATACACAATTCAGGATCTGTTGCAAGTTGTTGTCTTGTTTGAACTGGCTTGGATGGATTTCTACAAACTTCAGATAACGGGTGATCTTTTGTCCATCGGTATTCAAAATCTTGTAGTTGATAGAAGGTATGCATATTTGAATTATCAATATTGCGTGAGGAAGACTCAATAACTTCTCGTACCGGTGTACATAAAGGATTGATAAATTCTTCTTGTTGAACCTGTGTATCTTCTTCTTCATTATCATTGTTTTCCTCAGCATTAAAATTTGTTGGAGTTGTTTGTTCTGTTGAAGATTAAATATTCGTTATAGGTGGTGTGTCTTGTTATTTAGAATTTTCGATGGGAGAAGAAGACTTGTTGACACTTGAAGTACCTACATTGAAACATTCTTCCTTACAAAGTGACAAAAATAAGGGATCCAACTCCTGTTGTGACGGAGCTGTTGTATCTGCTGTAGGAGAAACATTTTGTAGTTGGGGGATGGGGTCAGAGTTGTCCTAATCTGACGCCTTTTGTCATTGGGGAACGAGGCCTGAAGTGTCATTATCAACAAACGTCTCAGACATCTCTTTGATCTCATCGAATCTAAGATGTATGGATTCAACTATCAATTTGGTTCAATTGTTGTAAACACGATATCCCTTAGTCTGGGTTGAGTATCCTACCAGAATGCACGGATCCCTATTTTCTTTCATCTTGTCCAGATTTTCACCATCTCTGGTTATATATGTAACACTCCCAAATTGGGTCGCAG